>WELB01000357.1:15500-26548 GCA_009602725.1 Spirogloea muscicola | reverse complement strand
CGTGTCTGCGGCTGCTTAGCAGGGGTTACTGAGTGTCTCGTAGCAGCTTTGTTTCAGCTTTGCCCCTATCCTCAATGGGCGAGCCCTTTCTTCTATCCTCAATGGGCGAGCCCTTTCTTTGTTTCTGTTACTTAGCGCTTCCCCTGGCCCCCTTCTCGTACTCTGTTCATTCTTTTTCGGGCTGGTTGTTCCAGCCCCTATTCTCAATGGGCGAGCACTTTCTTCTCTCTATGGGCGAGCCTTCTTCTATCCTCAATGGGCGAGCTCTTTCTCTTTCTATTCGGGGGGGGGAGGCCACGCTGGCACGCTCCGGGCGGCGGCCGGCGCGGGCCGGCCCGCCAGGCGAGGCGGCCGGCCCGCCGGCGCTCCGGGCCCCCTTGACCCCCATTGGGAGTGCCACTTCTTCTTGACCCGCCCTCAACGTGGGGCGGCCGCGGAGTGTGCCGGGCATCCATGCCGGTGCTCCCGAAGAGTGGCAGGCCTCACGTCCAGGCGTCTGGATGAAGAAGTGGCCCTCCCAATGGGGGCAAGGGCTGCGAAAAGCCAGCCGGAAAAGGAATTGACAAAGGTTTGGAGGGGCCAACAAGCGATTAGCAGCTTACAAAAGGGGCCGGAAGATGCTAAGTCAGAGAACAGGGGGACGATGGATCACTCAGTAGGTACGAGTGAGTCGCCTCAGATCCGACAGACTAGCGGCCGGGAAGCCTGGATGTGGTGGCCACTCCCCGGAGTGGTGGGCCTCGCCTTCTCCTCGACGTCCGCCGCTCTCATCGACGCATTCCGAGCAGGGGCACCCACACCGACTGTGCCAGGTCGGGCGACACATCATGCGGAGAGGAAGAAGGAGAGGCACTGTTGGGAAGGCGCGCGGTGCGCATGGAATTGAAAGGCAGGCCAACTCTAGCCTTACAAATGGCCTGTTAACTGGGTAATGAGCTGGCTAAGGGGGGACACTGGTATCCCCGAGTGAGCACATGCATATCTGACAAGCTATACTGAGGAGCCGAACCACCACCACGGAAGCCACTATAATGACCACCCCGGGGCGACCACTTCTTCCCATGCGCCCTGGACATATACGGCCGCTACGGAACGAAGTGGTCTTCCCTACTCCATCGCCTGGCACTGCATGTCGATGCCCGCCGACGTAGTCGCGCGGGTAGCTCAGGGCATCTAGCGTCCCGCAGGCCATCGTTGCATGCTATAGAATGCGGCTATCATTGAGTCTACAGCGCTCCCTGGCACTCGCGATACACCAGCGTGCTGGTCGTGCATTACCCAGGCTAATGGCTTCCGTGGTGGTGGTTTGGCGCCACAGTATAGCTTGTCAGATATGCATGTGCTCACTCGGGGATGTTTAGTGTCCCCCTTAGCCAGCTCATCACCCAGTTGACCGGACATTTGTAAGGCTAGATTTGGCCTCCCGTCCAATTTCATGCGCACCGCGCGCCTTCTCTCTTCCAGCTGCTAGTCAATGAACTTGCGGCTGCTGACTCGGGCTACTAGACTTGCTGTCGTCCCTTGCATACCTGTGTGGTTCTGGAGACCTTCGGCCCCTATGGACCTCGTCGATCCTTCCTGGGCTGGCTTGCCACAGCCCCCGCCCCCTTTGGAAGAGCTGACTTCTCCCTCTGGCTTCCCGTCTCTGCCGGACATGGCCTTCTGTCAGGTCAATACACGCAAAGTTTTCCTTAGCCACCTGATTGCCCCGTCACCAGGACGTTGATAAGGCTCGGACTGGCCCGCCTCCATTCTCATGCGCACCGCGCGCCTTTCTCTCTCTCTTACTATCTTGTCTAGCGGTTGCGCTCGACCTTGATCTGGCCGTTGTCCCCCAATTTGACAGTGTTTGCAACATGCCCAGACTTAGTTTGAGAGAGACTCATATGCTAAAGTGAGGACCGTGTGGGCCCCATGTTCATCCATTCCTCTCACCTGCCACTAGGTAATGTGATGTCCAGATTATAGCCCTTGCTAAAGGTTGCAACTCTCTGCTGAATTGCGACCAATACAAGCGCTCACCATACAAGGCAAAAAGTTGAAAAGTAGATGATACAGAGTTCGTTTGAATGTCACGGCTCCTCATGCTGTCCATCTGAGCGCATCAAGCAGACCATCCCGACAACTGTAGCACCCATGGTCCGACAACATTGTGTTTGAGAGCACGATCCGCTTGAAGCGGCAGTTTGGATCCGTCCCCTGTATGACAACGTGCCGGACCGGTACAGCCTCCACCTTCCGCTCAGCGCCCTTTTCGTGGACCTCCTCATTTACCTCCTTGCCGTTGCCATCTGTTTCGATGGTTACTGCGCCAGCCCCCGCCACTCCTGGCTCATCCTCAACCTTCTTCCTCCTGAGGGATGCCCACCACGACGAACTCTCGCCCTTGTCAGGCTGGTTGGCCCTTGTGCCAGGCTTGACGATAGTTGCAGCATCCATGCTTTCCCCTCCTCGATGTACTCCATTGACAACCATTTCTGCCAACAAATCCTCCTCAACCCGCTTGCAACTACCGCCAGGCTTCATGGTAGCGTCTACTGCTTCATCGTCTTTCTTGGAGCTGCTACTCTTGCTGCTGCTCCCACCCCAGGCCCACCAACTCCGCGAGCTCTTGTGCTGCAGCGCTGCTTCACGCTCATCCTCCTGCTCAGCTTGCAGCCACAAAACAACCTCCCGCACCCGCAGGCTCCCCGCCCCTCCATTATCACCCTGTTCAGCTTCACTTGAGCCTGCCTCGCCCGTGAGGTCCTCTATGGTGAGTGGAGGCACCTCCCCTGCTTGCAGGGTCTGCCGGACCACGTGATACAGTAACCCTGGCACGACGAGCGGGGGTGCGGTGATGATGTCACTTATGTCGCTTGCAATATAAGTTGCTGCACAGATGCAAATCCATGCCTCACTGTAGATGAGTAGTTGAGCTGAAGAAATGCCTATAGCACCTTCAGCTGGGCGAAGGACGGGAAAATGCATGTAACCAGGAATGGTCAGCACATACTGATTGCTAGTGCAGATGTCTAGTGCCACAGCTGTCTCCCATGTTAGAATCAGCATTCTGGAACAGGTGAAGCAATAGAAATTCGCTTACAGGCGACGCTCAAGATCGCGTTGACTATGACTGCCCCAGTTGAGAGCCATTGCACAGCAGCCTTTGCCTTCTCCCCGTGGTCACCAGCCTTGACTTCCTCCATGCGAGCAAACAATTCATGCTGCAACCGACCCCGCACCATTCCACCAAGCTGCGCCATCTTCTTGTACAGGTGGCCCTTCTCATATCCCAACGCGAGCTCCATCCTGCTAAGGTGGCAGTCTGTAGCATGAGCCATCATGAATATGTGGCTCCGCTTGCTGCCATCCTTCAGCACCTGACTCCTGTCTCATCATCAAGGCACCAGAATGGGTCTCCAACTTGGCAAGTAAGAGAGGAGCTATTGATGCCTGTGAATTATCTGGGCCTATTGATGTGTGAGATGAAGATCTGATCGTACATATGATGCCCTTGCTCAATGACATCAGCTTTCCTGTTCTCCTACTTGCAGAAGCTGAGAGCCGGACAGGTACTGGAATCTTGCAATGCATTACCAAGACGAGTGCCAATTCATTGGCCAATCACAACTTCATGAGCTCTCAGTGCTACTTTATGTTTTGAAAGTACAGTACTGATCCTCCGTGACTTCAGCAACCACATGGGCAGCTAAGACAAGCCAGGCTAGTGTTTTTGGTACTTGATTGTTGAGAATGCTCACCAATTTGTGTCGATGATCTCTGAGCGGAGATCCTCCAAGGCTGATGCACTTGCCCGCGCCACCACATCATCCTGAGCATGAGTCACAAGATTTATCAAGGTTCTAAGATGTCCAGGTAGAGTAGACAAAAGTGCGACAGTCCCTTAAGCTTACAGGAGGAGAGCGGCCTCCACCAGCTGGCAAGCACGCACGCCAGTCATGCTCCAACTTGGAGGTAACAAGCAGAAAGCAGAGGCGTTCATGCACAAACCGCGAGCACGACCGTCCTCACAAAGGGGGACGCCGAGGCCAGACGATGATCCACACAGGGAGGGCAAGCAAATGCCCAGCACAAAATGCTGGTGAGCGGGACTCCCAGGTGCTGTGAGATTGGAGATGCGATGGAGTCCGATAAATGTGGTAATCTCAACATCATGGTCAACAGGGCAGCAGTGCCAGCACCCAGAGAATGCCCCGTGATGACCAAATCATACCCCTGCCCAAGGAGCGTGAGTAATGAGAGTATGTAAGCAGTTATGCCATGCAAAAGCTTGTAGACGTGTAGACATGTAGATTTGTGAGATAGCACCTCGTTGACACTACGATGCAGCTATGTACACAGCTATGTGCTGCACAGCCTCTTGCTCAGTACAGACAGTGCACGCAAGGCTCAGCTGAGTAACCTTGTTTTCAGCTAGCAACTGCCGGACTCCTGGTACTTCCTCACGGAGGAGCCATTTAGCAGACCCAAGCATGCCAGAGTGTGCGTACCTACAATACTACACACACTAATGAGGCTTGCAGGAGTCTCTGCTGAAGGAAAGGAGGTGATTTGCGCAATATCAGTCCCTTTGAAAACACACAAAATCTGATAGCCACCACCTATATTGCATGCCATTATAGGAGAGAACTGCTACCGAACAGCCTCCCGACTTTGCTCACCCGTCTTGAAAGGGCTCGCAATGTGGTGTCAGGTCCGTAAGAACATCGGTGGCCGCAGAAGTACCCCTGATTCCAAGTACCACAAGTTCCCTCTCATGATCCAGGGCAACAAAGAAGGCTGGCCTTTGTATTTGCGACTTGATTGAGTGTCTCAAAATGTGATCCTTGTCAACCTAAGCACCAAAACCAAATTGATCCCAAAGTACTGGTCAGTACACATGTGGAGGCCAGTTCGTGCTTCAATCACTCTGGCAAATTTCATCATTGGCTTAATCCTCCTGTGCTGTCTTGGGTTACAGTACCAGGGCCACGATTCGGAAGTTTCAATCTATTCTCTCTCGATATGAACCCCTTGTTTCCTAGATGCTTATCAGACACGATTGATGCCGTGTCCGGCCTTGAAGAACTCGCTAGCTTAAGTCAAACCAGAGAAATGTGCGACTGCCACCTACATGCAGCAGCCGGGCAAGCGAAGCACTGTCAGACTTATATGCAGCCATAGCCCAGCGAAGCCAGTGCAAGATCTCCTCCAACTCCAATCTGCAAATGCCGGTTGAACAAGGCTGCTGAATATCATGAAGCACATCGGAAGGGCATACAGGTGTAAGTGCTTTACAGAATAATCGCGGGGGTATCCAAGTGGAGCAGCACTGCTGCTTAGATGGAATGAGTGGACAAGTAAACGGAGTGCGAGAACGAGCCTGGCACATGATACAAGAGTAGCCCAACGCTGACCACCTTAAGTACACTGCGCATCATTTGTATAATGACAAGGTACAAGCAAGGACCTGGCAGTAATTGGTTCCCCATGAATTGTGTCCTTCACTCCCTCCTGATAGTGCCTGTGTGCCAGCTTGTAGAGGCCCAGAGTGAGTTCAGCCACGCTCCAGCGGCTCATGCCAGCAGCGCTCCGGCGGAGGCTTGCTGCAATGGCCGCCAAGGTTGGCTGGTCCTCCTGAGGTACTTCATCGCTGTCGCTTTGTGCTGCCAATCGATGAGCGGGAACGGATGTACGTTGTGAGGCTTTTCAGGTGCTCGTGAAGAGTCAATTTGACAAGCTTCATCTTGGCTTGCGAGGCGGTTCAGGTGAGCAGCTAGCCACTGGCTAATTGTATCTCATACTCATGGAAGGCTGCTACTATCCTTCAGTGATGACGCAATTGAGCGCATGTGAGAGCAAGCTCTACGTAAGATCCCGTGCTGCTCGAGTGCCATCCTCGGTCGCTGACGACCGACGAAACAGCCTGGGCAGCGATGCACGGGGGACCGATGAAGGTGATGGGCTGGCGCAGGCTCCCGACGGAGGCACGGCAAAGGCGGGCGACCAAAGGGGCAGAGTGTCACCATCGTGGAACGAGTGCAGGAGGCGGCGGCGTGGCCCATGAGGCGCTGCCATTGCGGCGGCGCCTCCGGAGGCGGTGGGGCCGGCCCCCCGCCCATGCCCGCCTGCGCCGTCGTCTGAGGCCGGCAGTCGCTGGGCGCGCGCGGGGGCCCCCGGCCTGGCCGGCGGGCGAGCCCCGCCACCCCGCACCAGCTGGCAGGAAACTCCGTCAGAAGTCTGGAACACGGCTCACTCGTAACCACTGAGTGGTCCATCCTCCCCCCGTTCTGACATAGCTTCTTCAGGCCCCTTCGTAGCTGCTAAGCGTGTATGGCCCCTTCGTCGAACCTTTGTCATTTCTTTTCGGGCTGGCTTTTCACAGCCCTTGCCCCCATTGGGAGTGCCACTTCTATGAACACGGCTGCTGACGAAGAATGCGACTGCCGAGTCAAGGAAGAATGCAACTGCCGAGTCAAGAGAGCGGCTGTAAGCCAGCCAGGTGCTGATGGCGGGCTTCACCAGCTGTTGGAGGGCCGGAGCGATGGCATGGACAGAGAGAGTGGACGGTGAAACGGCGGCCAAGCTTCGTCTCTCTTCGCCTGGCCGTCGATTAAGAAAGAAGAAAGGCTCGCCCATTGAGGATAGGGGCTGGAATTGCCAGCTCAAAAAAGAATGAACAAAGTACGAGAAGGGGGCCAGAGGAAGCGCTAAGAAAACAAAGCACACAAAGAAAGCAGCTACAAATTACTCAGTAACCCCTGCTAAGCAGCCGCAAATCAGAGAGGCTAGGGTCCTGAAAGTGGGTCCCCTGGCCAGAGCCAGAGGCAGCAGCAAGAGCCCGGCCGGCACGAAGGTGCAGCGCACGGGCCATCGACCGCTGCAGCGAGACGGCCAGGCGCATGCGATACAATTGCGCCAGCGCGGCCGGATAGGAGCCCCGCTCGACTTCACGGGGGGGTGGGCAAGAGCCCCTGCTTCACTGGGGGAGCCCCTTTCTTTCTTTCTTTTTTATATGCGGGTGTCCGGGCCCCGAGCCAGGCGCGTCCGGACGCCCAAGTCACCAAATGTCTGATCACACAAAGTGTGTCGTCCCCGGTCTGCCTCCCGCTCACCCGCTACACAACCGGCAGACAGCAGCTGTGGTGCCGCCACTTGGCGGCTCCTCGCTGCTCTACGCAAGTACCGGGTAAGAGCGGTCATGTACCTGACTTAGGTTAGCACTGTGGCTTCCATTAGCCAAGTCTACCTGTTAACTTCAGATCCACAACAGGGACGACGAGGGCGGCGATGACGACCGGTGCCACCTTTCTCTTGGAAGGGCTCACTTCTTTCCCCCCCTTCTCTCGCCCTTAATATTCCTTTTTCTGTTCCTGCACCAACTCTCGCGCAACCTTGTGTCCCAGCGTTACCACGTGGAGCAGCCCGGTTATAACGCGGCAGGCTCTCTCGCCCAGGTGTATCACATGCGCCTGTCAGTATCGCTGCAGAAGTCATTGGCACGCGTGTTGCATCTGCGTGCCGGTCGTGCTTTGGCTGCAGCCTCTGGCTATATCCAGGGGACCGGCTACCCAGAGACTAGTTCCTCTGACCTGCGGCTGCTCAACGAGGGGATATTGAGCGCCCAGTGGCGTCCGGAGTCGCTGTGTCCTTTAGCGCTTGTCTATTTCCTTTGCTGCTAGTCTATTTGTTTGTTTGTGTTGTTTTCCGATCTTGTTTCTGGGCTGGCGAATCACCGCCATCGCCCTCTACTGCAAGAGTCTCCTGTCTTTATTAGTGAGAATGACTCTTGCACTAGAAGGATAGACGCTTCCAGGAGAGGGCGGTGGCTGTGAGTGGCAAGCCAAGAAAAGAAAGAATGAAGAAAGTTCGAAGGGGCCAGAGAAAGCTGTCTGTCTGACCTGCGGCTGCTCAACAGAAGATATTGAGCCCCCACTGGCCACTTGAGGCGCTATGTGCTTCAGCGCTTTTCTGACCCCTTCGAAATTTCTTCATTGTTCTTTCTGGGCTAGGCCAATCACAGCCATCGCCCTCTCCTGGAAGAGTCTCTCTCTATTCTTCTGGGCTGGCCAATTACACCCGTCTACTGGAAAGTCGGTCTCTCTCCTTTCTCGGCCCATTCAGACCTAAAGTTCCTCTGGGCTGGCCTCTCACAGCCATTGCCGTAATTAGTCCGACTCGGTTCTCAAGGCTTTTGGAATTGGATCACGACGGACAAGAAGAGAAGACGCTTCTAGGAGAGGCCGGTGGCTGTTAGAGGCCAGCCCAAGAAAAAGAATTGACAAAGTCTGAATGGGCGAGAGAGAACGAGAGAGAGAGAGAGAGAGAGAGAGAGAGAGAGAGAGAGAGAGAGAGAGAGAGAGAGAGAGAGAGAGAGAGAGAGAGAGAGAGAGAGAGAGAGAGAGAGAGAGAGAGAGAGAGAGAGAGAGAGAGAGAGAGAGAGAGAGAGAGAGAGAGAGAGAGAGAGAGAGAGAGAGAGAGAGAGAGAGAGAGAGAGAGAGAGAGAGAGAGAGAGAGAGAGAGAGAGAGAGAGAGAGAGAGAGAGAGAGAGAGAGAGAGAGAGAGAGAGAGAGAGAGAGAGAGAGAGAGAGAGAGAGAGAGAGAGAGAGAGAGAGAGAGAGAGAGAGAGAGAGAGAGAGAGACAGAGAGAGAGACACGGCTGAAGTACACAGGGAATAGGCCACCAGATTGAGAGCTGTGGATGAGAGCACCGTAGTGGGTATGTAACGTGACGGCAACATTCGTGACACTGCTGCGGTGGGCGCGCCGGCGCGTCCATTGTCGTCTAGCCTGGTTAGGATATCTGGCTTTCACCCAGACGACCCGGGTTCAAATCCCGGCAATGGAGTGGTAGTCGCCGCCGCGCGTGCCAGCCGGCTTTTGCCCCCTCGTTGTTGCCACCATTTCCCGGTGGAGCAAATACTTCCCATTCACTGTAGTGACTAGCACAGCTGTTGTGTCCCCACGTTGTCACTATCCCTTTCTCGGTGGGAACTAATACTCCCATACACAGTACTTGCATAGCTGTGTGGTTTTGGGCCCTTGTCCATTTTTTTGGGCTGGCCACCAGCCACCTTCTTCAATTGGGCGAGCAACTACTTTTGGCCCTTTCAACCTTGTTCTCATTACCCGGAGGCGGGGCCCCCCGCGCCCCTCGAGGCGAGCCGCCCCCGACGGCATCGACTCGCAGGCGGGGCGAGCAGGCCGACTACAACGCCGCTGGCTCGCTAGCGCAGGTAGTTTGCATCCGTCTGTTCCATATACCTGCCAGAGGACCATGGCCCACGCCTTGCGTTTGAAGAATTGCAATTGCGTGCTGGCCGTGCTATAGCAGCCTCTGGCCTCCATCAAGGGGAATTCCTTTCCGGCGGCGACTCTTTCACACTTGCGGCTCCTAAATAGAGGTTACTACGTGATAAACCTACTGGGAAAGCTTTTGAAAACGGTTGTGGGCCTCTCCGGACCTTGTCAATCCTTGTCGGGCTGGCTGTTCACAGCTCTCGCCCCCTCTGAGAGAAGAAGTGGCACTCCCAATGGGGGCAAGGGCTGCGAAAAGCCAGCTCAAAAAGTTTTTACAAAGGTTCAGAGGGGCCTAAGAGCGGTGAGCAGCTACAAATGGGCCTGAGGATGCTATGGTAAAACAGGGGGAGGATGGATCATTCAGTAATTACGAATGAGGAGCCTCAGATCCGACAGACTAGCTGCCGGGAAGCTATCACCCTGACGAAAGCCAGAGCCCGCAGCGAGAGCACGGCCAGCTCGCAGATGCAGAGCGTGGACCATGGACCGCTGCAGGGATACAGAGAGGCGCATGCGGTATACCTGAGCCCACGAGCCAGCGGCGTTGAAGTCGGCTGGCTCGCCGCGTCTGCGGGACACAGCCCGCCGCGCAAGCCTAGCCAACAGGTCAAGCAACTGGGACCCAGACTCTGAGAGAGCCACTTTCTTTGGACTGGTCTATCAAAGAATGAAGTGAGATCTTTCAGCCCCTCTTCTCTATGTGCGAGCACTTTCTCTTTTCCAAAGGGGGCGGCGGACTGTGAAAAGCCAGTCCGAAAAATTGACAAGATTCGAAGGGGCCGAAAAGTGCTGAAGTACATGACAAAGCAAGTACCATGTCGGATACGTATGAAGCCGGAAGGCAGTCCACTCAGCAGTGACTGCAGCTAGAGTACGGCCAGCACGTAGTGCAAGGCGTGGGCCATGATCCGCTGGCGCGATGCGAACAGGCGCATGTGACACACCTGCGCTAGCGAGCCAGCGGTGTTGAAGTCGGCCTGCTCGCCTCCCCTGCAGAACATTGCGCGTCGCGCAAGCCAGGGCAAGCCACTGAGACCCAAATGGCCCGTTACACACCGGCAGGGGGGGGGGGGGGGGGGGGGGGGGGGGGGGGGTGGAAAGGCGCGCGGTGCGCAGGAATTATAAGCGTGGTCAATCCAAGCCAGTACTGTACATTGTTCAGCCGAAATCTTGTGTAATGAAAATAGGGGCAAGGTGGGTCCCATCGAAGCGGGGCTTTCAGGGCGTTCCGGCTTCTGGTTGAGCGGTACGGTCGGCAGGGCAGGGTCAGCTGATGGGCAGGGCAGGGTCGCGGATGCCAGATCACGGCTCGGCGGCCGATGCGCATCTTTCCGGGGCTGAGCTGGAGGTACCGTGTTCGCGACTCCTCGTCACATGTCAGCAACGTGAGTCCACCTCATGTGTCCACGTGTAACATATTTGACAGAGTGCACGTTGCTGAAGTGGGAAGGTGGCTCCCCCAAAAATAGAAAGTGGCTCTTGAAGGGGGCTGTAAGCAACCAATCCGAAGAAGGTCCATAGGGTGAGTGATTCGTAGCTGCTTTTTTTGTGCTTGGCTTACTTAGCGCTTCCCCTAGGAGTCCTTCCTCCATTGGGAGTGCCACTTCTTCTTCTTCCCTGGGGCGGAAAGAAAGGGCTCGCCCATTGAGGATAGGGGCTGGACAAGCCAGCGGCGAAGGCTGGGGAATTGCCAGCCCGGGGCGAGTGGGCGGCCGTCGCAGGCCGCGGGCCGCCCCGGGCCCGCCGCACGGGCCCCCGGGCCGGCT
>WELB01000357.1:0-15183 GCA_009602725.1 Spirogloea muscicola | reverse complement strand
CGCCGCCGGCACCTCCTCGGGGGCCCCTGCCGACCCAGTACGCCTCCGCCCCGCGAGCTCCGCCCCCGCCCTCCCCGGCAGCTGCGCCGCCAGGGGCCCCGGCCGCCGCCCAGCGCTGCCCTGCTCCGCAGCGCCGCCACTTTGACGGCTGTGGCGCGCCTCCGACAGCACCCTGCCTGGGCCTGACCCGTGCCGCAGCGGCCCCGCTGCTACAGGGCCTGCACCTGCCCGAAGCCGCACACGCCTCGGCGGGCGGCCGCCGACTGCTCGCCGTCCACCCCGACCGTGAGCGCCGCGCCTGCCCCGCCGCCACCTTGCGCTGAGGCCTGCCATTGCGGCCCGCCCAGCTGTGCACCGCCATCGTGTGCCCGGGCAGCCTGGGCTGTGGACTGCGTGCATTGCCCAGGTTGATGGTCACTCTTATCCCCATCTCCTCACCTGCTGCAGTGCCACCGCTGCAAGCCTTCAAGGCGGCGGTGCTCAACCCCGCGGTCCTGTCGAGCTGGGCGGGCGCCAACCCCTGCGCGGGCTGTAACGCCACAGGCGGCAACTGCCCCTGGTACGGCATCGGCTGCGACAGCACCAGCACCCGCGTCAACTCCCTGTGAGTAGCCCCTGGCACGGCCACCCTCCATCGGCGGCGGCAACATTGCACGCTGACGACCTCCTCTGACCGCAATCCGACGTGTACAGACTCTCCAGCCGCTCCCGAGACTGAGGAGGCCAGGCTCGGCAGACTGGCCGAATGCATGTGCCTAGTGCGGGGGTGACAATGACCTGCTTCCCTGCTGTTCGACTGGCTGCATGGTGCGCGTAGCGGCGTCGACCTGCCTTAGCATCCGGTGCCCTGGACTGTTCTGCAGCATCTTGACGGGTGCCAACCTGAATGGCACCATCACGACTGCAATTGGAGGCCTTTCGCAGCTCATTGTCTTGTAGGGCGAGCTCCCCCTCTCAATTGCCTGTCGGTTGCTGCCTTATCCTCGCCCTCCGAAACTGGCAGAGCTGTGCCGCGATACCTGCACAAATTCTCTGGCTGCATCTGATCACACTCTGTCCCTCACTGCGAACGAGAGCGTGCTTGGTCGAGGCACACTGTCTCTAAGGTCGAGCATCACCTGATGGCTCTTTTCGTGCCTGCTCTGTCTACTAGGCACCTGAACTACAACCGGCTGACAGGATCCATACCATCGAGCATATCTCAGCTCAGCAAGCTGGACGTGATGTATGCTCCCAGACCCAAGACCCCTCACAGCAGAGCTGCTTCTACTTGAGTCCAGCACTGGTGATAAGTGGTTGTACCCGGGGAAGGGATGGGTGGGGGGCGGCATAAGGGCGGCATGTGAGCGCCTGCGGTCAGCAGGGAGTGGACAAGACACAAAGTCTACCATGTGGACCAAGTCGATGAACGTCGCAAACTTGCGGTCGCTCATCAAGCGAGCGTGCTCGGCGCTCTCTGTCGGTCACATGGAAGTGGAATGTGTGGCTTGCACGCGCAGGAACTTGGACCACAACTTCCTGACTGGGTCTATTCCCAGCACATTCGTAAGCATGATGAAGCTGAGCCTCCTGTGAGTTGTCCCACCCACTCCACGCTCTGCCACTTGCTGTGAGCTGACATTGATGCAGTCTGACCGACCACAAGGATGGCTCTCATTCAGTCAGTGACGGAGACGCTGACAAAAGTACTCTGGACAAGCAGGCATCTGTGCTGCAACAATCTGACCGGGCAGATCCCCAGCAACATCGGCATGATGAGAAACCTGAGCATCCTGTCGGTGATCATGGACCCCTCTTTTCCCGACTTGCCCACATGCCTGCAACTGGGAGCTCGAGCTCTCCCTGCCATGCAGTCTTGATCTTGGACCGCCACCTTCTCATCACTTGTTACGAGTGATTGACAGCACTATTGATTACAACGGCTTCACCGGCGAGATCCCGGACCTCTCTCCAATGACCAGGCTCCAGAAAATGTGAGTCATCCTCCCCATCTGGAGCTTCAAGCAATGACAGAAATGTCTGGTAATTTTTTTCTGCAAGGTCTCAAAGTAAGGTCTGACTCACACTCACAGCTAAAAGCTGGAGGCCGTGTCTGGATCAGACAAGACAGAGGCTGCCAGTGATTTGCAAGTCGGGGCACGGTGCTCGAGTGACATGGTTAAGTGCAAAGGGCTCTACACTGCTGCTAACCAGATTGCTAGCAGTCATTGGGATGCAGTAGGTAACCCAGCCCTACGTGCTCATATGCTCAGTCCACATCCATTGCAGACAGTTGGGGCACAACAAGCTGAGCGGCGAGCCCAGCTTCCTCTACGACAATTCCTATGCATCCATGCTAGACCTCTATGTGATGTGCGCACTCGGTCGAAATATCCGCTGAGAGAGCCCCCCATCTTGCTGTCAAGTCTTACCTTAGTTGCCTGTCTATGTGCCTTCCATGCTAGTCCACTTGCCGCTTTTTAAGCAGAGTGCACCGTGTCGTTGTTCTGGTGATGCCACTGTGGCACAGGCTAAGAAAGTTCTCTTGACATGTGCAGCGTGTCATTGTGACCTTGTAGACAATGATATCCTGATTGGGGACTGACTTCCATGCACAATGCTCACATGCCAGAGATGTCTCTTACAACAATCTCACGGGGCCCTTCCCTGAGAAGCTTGGCACCGACTTCTACAGGCCCCCGTCGGCAGCCGGGTCCCAAATTATGTGAGCCCTTACTGCACCTCGCCTGGCTCCCTCCTCCAGGATAGGCTCGCTTGTCCCGCAAATCCATGTTGCCAGCTATGCTGAGGCAAACAGGTGCAGCCATGGGCCCTGCACAGCCTTGTCGCCCAAGTGCCAGGACTAGGTAGATTCAGGAGGAGCAGGACAGGTCAGTCTTGTTAGCCAGCCGGTGCAGGTAAGGTCGTCGGTGGTTAGGAGGGGCTACAACCAACCATCAGCCCTTGCTTGTGTATGCTAGTGCTGCTCATTGCACCGGATACGGTTGAGGTCGTAGATGCAGTCATGAGCACAGCCGGGGTGCATGGTTGTGACTGTCAGTGTTGTTCTGGTGGCAGTAATCTGGCTGGAAACAGATTCTGGGGGACGGTGAAGGTCAACTTGGCAGGTGCATCCAAGCTGACAAAGTTGTGAGTCAGAATCACGAGCCACATTGATTGCCCTGGGCCACATGACTGATGGCCTGCAGGCTTTCACATGATTGCGGCTGCTTGCATGCATGCGGCCGACTGCAGCCCCAATCAGGCGGTGTGGGGCGTGTGCGCGCCTTTCCTCTTGCAATCCTCACCATGGTCATGCTCGCTGGCCGCAGTCCCAACCACATGCTGCACATTGCCTGTTGTGGCCATCTCACCGCGAACCAGGGCCATGCTGCGTGCGCGTGCAGCGACATCTCCAACAACCAGTTCGGGGGGGGCTTCCCACGGACCTTGCTCCCGCTGCTGGCCAGCATGGGGCTGAAGTATGTGGACATTTCTGGCAACTACCTGCTCGGCCCGCTGCCCAACGTGTCGGTGCCGGGAGTGAGGGTGATCACCGGCAACAATTGCTTCAAGCCGCCGGCGGTCTCGCAGCGTCCGGTGGCCTTCTGCAAGGGGCTGCCGCTACCCCGTGAGTGCTCGGGTCCCTGCTCCTCACATGTCGCCGACATTACGAGGCTGCACCGGCCAGTGAGCCATGGCAAGCAGCCCGGCTCGCGGTGCGGCCCACCCTGAGCTCAGCCCGATCGGCAATGGCTGCCGGGGGGCGCTGAGTGGCAGGCTGTGTAGAGCCACCGTGTCTTTGTCACCTTCACTGCCAGTCTACTCCTCCTTGCTGTCGTCCATCTCATGCGATCTAAGCCGTCTTCTGACGTGCCCTGCGTGTGCAGCATGCGGCGCATGCTGGCATCTGAACAGTGGCCTTCTTGCTCCTCAGAATGTAGAGACGGGGAAGCCTTGCCTGGACCTTGTGACATTGAGACCTATCTTGGTGTGGACTACAACCACACCGACATCGATCCAGCGTGCTCCGAATCAATTTGCAAGTGAGCCCATGGTATCTGAGAGTGACTCTGCTCGCCACTCGCTGCAGATGAGTTGGCTCGCGAGCCTCTGCCTTACTGCCGCCCCTGCAGAAGCTGATTCAATGCTGCACTGATTCTCGGAGACTGCTGCACAGTCGACACTGACTCTGAGCCTCGTGGTTCCCTGGCGAAGCTACTATGATGGCCCAATCCCCAGATGCTCTCTTCATATGGACGTGGACAACACCATTTGTTCGGGCCACTACCCAAGGACCAGTTATTCCTCCGAGTGCTCATTCTCCTTTTGCAGGTTAGTGTTAGGATGCTCATGCACCTCAACCACACACGGTGCAGCAGGCAAGTAGCTGGCAATGTCTCTGAAGCGCCGCTTGCGGTTTCATGCTGGCGGTAGCCAAAACCTTGTTAGACTAGGCACACTCCCGCTACTCTGGGCGAATGCTAGGAGCAGTTTCAAGTGGCTTCCCACCATTCGCCCGATCTGTTGCAATAACTCGCCAGCTCGCCGGTCCTAGGGTCCTCCGCACCCAAGTCCTCTTTAGACATCAGCCCACCTGCTCCCCATCCTGGGCAACGATCACCTACCATCCACTGGATATTGCGGTGTTTGCCAATACATACAGCAAGGACACGCACGCGGGGGGGTCGCAGTTGAGCTGATATTGTTGCCAGTGCATGCTTAGACAGTGGTGCTGCTGACTTGCAACCACATGCACAATGCAGGGCAGGCAACTGCACCTTCGACAGTGTCCAGCAGGGGGCCATCAATCGACTGTGCTATTACCCATTATATACGGACCCAAGCTGGGACAAGGAGTGCATTGAAAGCCGCTGCTCCAGGTGCAGTGCCCAGCCTGCATAGGTGCTCAGGGTGTCATCCAACCCTAAACCCCACATCCAGAAAATGTGACGAGCTCCGAAGTCGGCTTGACATGGATGACTCGATGGGACTGGAGCGGTTTCAGTTTTGGAAGCTCTGACTTCCCGCAGACAGGCTCCACGCAGACAGCCTATGCCGTGCTTTGTGTGCTTTTTGTCGTTACCAGCATATGGTCGGACCGCAGAGCAAGTAGGAGCACCAGCAGTGCACACGGAGTTAGTCTGTCACAGCGTCCACCTGGAAGCGATTGTCAGCGCCAGTGAGTCTGAGTAAGAGTGCGTGGCACTGCATGTGAGCCTGGCAGCAATGGCTCATGCATCACGACGGGGTTCCGCAACAACTTTACAAGATGCAACATCGACTACACAGTCAGCTGCACCGCCCTCTACTGCAAGTAAGGCGCTTGACCTCTCTCAATGCACAGTACTCAGTCAGGCAGTGGTGCGGTCCCTATGACATCTGATTGCTGACCACTGCAAACGCGGTTCAAGTCTACGGTTGGTTGGCCTCATGCCCGCCTGTGCCTCGTCATGTCTGTCTGCTGCCACATGCACTTGGCATTGGCTTGCAAAAGCGTGCTATCTGTGTGCTATCTCCAAAGCCAAGCCTTTGCTCCTAGTTATGCTCTGTGCCAAATTAGACATGACGTATGGATGCTCAGAAGCAGGCTCATAGTACCTCTCAGCAGTCTTGATGTGCTTCACGTCCAGGAAGTGGGTGTCACTTGCGGTAAGCGTCTCCCCAAGCAACTCTTTGAACGCAAACTCCAGCTCTGTCGGCTGCTAAGCTATGTGGTGGTTGGCAGTGGGAAGGGCGCCTGCAACCTGAGGAAGAACGCCACGGATGGAACTTATTGCCAAACGGGAACAACTGACAACGACAAGGTCGAGGACCTGTACTGTTTTACGGAGGCTTGCAAGTAAGCAATAGACCCACTGATACGGTGCCTGTGAAGTCCTTGACTGCTGCTCCTTGCCAAGCAGAGTCGGCTAGTCCTGGCTTGAATGGACGTACTGCATCTGCCCCTTTTCAGTTGGCTACATAATGTCAGCCGTTGTAGGCACCCTGCACAACCTCGTGAAGCGGACACGATCGTCAAACATCTACATGCATCTTGAGCATCACACATGCCATCATGCTCTGAGAGTCTATTTAGTGAGTATTCACCTTGCGGCATCATCCACAACATGCATCCAGTGGTGCTTGACCCCCTCGCCGATGCTCGTCCAATCTGCGGGCAAGGCATGGAGTCTGCACGGTGGCGGGGTATTTCAACTCCAGCAAGACTTGCCAGGACCCCAGGACCTCCGGAGCTGCCTGTTCTGACAAGGTCTGCGAGTAAGTGGAGCACTCTGATCTGCTAGCTGATGGGGCCACACCGCTCTCAATGTGCTCATTACTGCAAGATCAACTGGTGGTTCCCGTACACATCGTGCTCGCAACCATCTGGCATACTTGCCATCAACTTCCCTGCACTGCCATGAGTCACCAGCGTACGAGTGTCGGCGACAAATCAAAGTCAACATCATGATGTCATTAGAAGCTGACTCACAAGTGGGCATGTAATTCAGCTGACTGCACCTTTCTGGTTTGCTTGACTAGGCTCTGGTCTCCTCTGTCTTTTCATGTTTTTGCTGCAGTGGGGCAGGCCATTGCAAGAGTGCAAACAATTACACCGACGGAACCCAGTGTTATCTGCCAAATGTCGACTCCGAGTGTACAATCACAAACTGCCAGTGAAGTGTTTCCGCTTTCAATTGTGCACGTGTCAGTTGTGTTGAGTTCAGGGGGGGGAGACGTCCACCAGCAGCAAGTGCTCTGCAGCTGTAGGGAGAGTCATGCTCGGGAAGGGGCTAAAGCTCAGGCCCTTTCTATGACTGGGCATCTTGACCCCGCACGCTGCCCGGAGCCTAGCCAAGTGGAAGGTTCCCACACCTGCGCGTCCTACCCTGTGTTGTCGGTGCAGGAAGGGTGTCTGCACAAACTCCTTCAACAACAAGACTCTCTGCACTCCTCCGGGGATGAAAGTGTTTAACCCTTATCCTGAAGACCAGTACGACTATAACATCGTGCCCACGCCCATCGACCCTTGCTATCCCTACGTTTGCGACCGAGAGTAAGGGACCACCACCAAGCTCGTGGGCTAGCCAAGGGCACTCGCTGATTGCTTTGCAGTTCCCGCAGCCATGGGTGCAGGAAAGTCTCATGCTTGTTTGCCGATGATGAGCGTTGGTGCTCGATATCAATCTCACAGGGAGCTGTCATGCTGCAATGTGAGGCCCCCATGGCATCTGCAAAGCTGACCAATATGTGTCCACCTGGGGATTGACCACTCAACAGGTCTCGGACTTGCAGTGCTCACATCCGCATCAACTCCACAATGTGCAATGGCACAGGAACACCTTGAAGCAGCCGATCGTCGACATCCTCCTGTGGCCTGCATTTGGCAGCCACCTGCCGGTCGTGAAGCCATAGTCCACTCGACTATACTGAGAGCTGTTGGACTAATGTGGGGGGATGAGCGATATTGAAAAGCTGCTACTGAAGTGGATTTCATGCCTCCAGGGAAGTAGTTGATAGAGCAAGTGCTTACATTACTCACACGATCCCAGGCATAAATGTATTGACAAGACTCCTACCGCCATCATCTAGTAGGTGGCGACCAAAGATAGTGCATGCAAACCAATACAAATAATCACCAAAGTAGTAGCTCAGAGGTCACCACTTACACCATGAACATGCAGTGAATTCGAGGCTTGTCCGGGAGTTTGCTGGTGTTATGCCAGCAGCTCTGTTGTTGTCAAGTATTCTGCGAGGAGATGCTCCGCTTGCTCAGAGGTCCATTGGAATGGCACTCTGAGATCTCTACCTCGCTGGATAATGTCGAGTGGCACTCGAGCAGACTGTCACTTATCACCAATGCTTGCAGCAGCTAGCAGGTGACCTGCTTCAGGGCAACGTGAGATCACGCAGCTACTGCAGGCTTGAGAGGCCAGTCACATGAGAAGGTGGCTGCTCAATCAGGTTGTCCGGACAGGCGTCACTGCCATGTAGAGTGGCTGCTTGTGTCAGCATATCACAGACGTTTGTGGCATGTAGCGGTAGGGCGCACGATGGTGCCATTTGCATGAGCTTGACAGGGTCCAAGTGCCGGAGTGCTTCTTCGTGGCGGGTTGGTGTCCCTGAATCCCCAAGCACTCAACCCCAAAGAGGACGCATTTGGCTCTAAGCTGCCTGCTATGGACCGAATGCTACATGCAGAGGGGGGGGAGGCTGTGAAAGGCCAGCCCAGGGAGAATGAACAAGGTCCCAAGGCCGAGTCGCCAAAACCGCAAGAGTATGCGAAAGACTATGTCGAGTAGACTACGGCGAATAGGAGCATAGTGACCCCGAGTCCGCTGCGGCAAGTCGGAGTGACTTGCAGCTGGAAAGAGGCACCCCGACGAGTCGCAGAAGCAGCTGCCAAAGGGCCGCCTGCCCACAAGTGCACTGCGTGAGACTGGGAACATTAGAAGGGAGTGGATGGCCGCATGCGGAACACCTGGGCAAGCGACCCGGCGGCATTCGAGCCGGGCAGCTCACCTTGCTGTCCCTGCCAACACTTGATGGCCGGCCGTGCAAGCCGCCTGCAGGAGGTCCAGCACCGTGCACGTCCATTGCCAGCGCCACAATGCCATCACCAGCAGGGTGATCCGCATTAAACACATCTGAGCAAAGCCTGAGCACCTACGTTCTGCCAGCCTCATTGATTTGATTGTGCTTCACGGAGATCTGGCCAGCATGTACTTCTCCGCTGGACCCTGTCAAGCTCATGCAAATGGCAACATCAGCGGACGGCGGCGCACGACCTCCTCCGCCATGCCATGCATGGCATTCTCGTGGAGGCCCGCTTCTCGGTGGCCGCCGAGAACTCCGCTGTCATGCCGCTCCAGCAGAGGGCGAACGGTCTCCACGCCCGACGCGTCGACCTCCTGGCCTCTCCCCTGGCTGGCGGGCCGCGTCTCATCCTAGACGTGGTGACCACCGACTCATCCGACCGCACTCACCCCACGCAATCTGCCTCCACGGCTACGCATGCTGGATTGCCATGCGCAGGCTCGCTCGCGCAGCTGTGTCGCATGCGCTTGTCCGTCTCGCTGCAGAGGCCCATGGCTCGCGCGCTGCATCTGCGTGCCGGTCGTGCCGCAGCCTCTGGCCCTAGCCAGAGGACCCGCTACCAGGCAACTAGTTTCTCCGACCTGCGGCTGCTTAGTAGGGCTTACTGAGTGTCGTGTAGCTACTTGATTGCGTGTTTGCCCCTTCGACATCTGTGCACTCTTTGTTCTGGGCTGGCCTCTCACAGCCAACGCCCTCTTCTGAAAGCTTGTCGTGCCATACAGTGCCGATTGCTAGGGAATATCGGTAGGGCAGATTTGTAAGAAATTAAGGTGACACGTCAGGATCCACGTGGCTGGCAACGTACTATTTGTGAAAAGAAAGCGATGGATAATGGAAAAGAATTAACAGATGCCGTGGTTTGTTTACCAGAACTTGGAATGGAGGAATCTATTTGTCCCCCCCCCCACCCAATTGCGAATCCTGGCATAGGAGAAGGAGTTGGGTATGAACCCAGACAACTTCTGCAAAACCAGTCATCTGTAGGTATGTGAGTGGTGGTGTTGGACAATGTATTAGCGCTTCTGGTCCTCGTGACCGATGCCGTACCTTCGGGATAGACTTTCGAGCTGGGTCTCTGCATCCACCGCGTCAACACTTTGACAGCATTATGAAATTAGGGACGCCTGTCGCCAATGTGGCAGCGCCGGAGCAGCTTTAGCAACGGGGAGTAACATACACGAGCCAAGCTTTGACTTCATCAGTTGATCGGCCATCGATATGGTGGATAACAAGCCATTCCCTGGAGAAATTGGCGCACAAAGTCGCACCACTAAATGATTCTGCACCAGAGGTTTGTCAGAAATCCATTGTGCATTTACCTGTCTCTGTGCTTCGAGTCAATGGAATTAGAGTACCAGCTTGCCTTGATTTACCTTGTGCTTGCGAAACACCTGTGACAATGGCACTATATGCTGGTATGTTAGCAAGCTGCTTCCCATGGAGTAAAGGCAAGACAACCTCTCTCGTACAAGACTTCTGTCTGCCAAGCATGTACCAAGCTTGCCCTGCATAATACCAGGCCGAGAGGTACAGCTTTATTTAAGATGCAACAAGCTGAGACTGTGGGTTTCAACCTAGGGTTCTCCTTATTCAGAATGGGGTTTCTTGGTGATGCCAACCATGCTGTTGGTGCCACCCGTTGCAGTCTTGACTTCATTGGTGCGCAGAATATTTTCTTTTTAAGACTCAGCAACTTAGCAAAGTGGTGGCCTATAAGGATAGGCTGAGCACCTGTGTCCAGGACTACCAAGGTTGGCTCTGCCGTAACAGAATCTGTGGTCACTTGGATAACACCATTGGCGTTGTCGACTATAGCCACAGAAGTCAATGGATTACTTGGCTCAATCTTAGCCTCTGATGACACTGCAACAACAGAAGCAAAATGGGCATCACATTCACTCACATCATTTAAATTGTGCTGATGATCCCTGCCGGGACAAAAGTCCTCGTCCTCTTGCATGTTCTCATCAAAGAATGAAGACGGAGCTACCTTACACTCTTGCTGCTTCTGAATAACAGCAATTTGTTTGGTCAGTTCAGCAATCTGTCTAGCCATCTGGTCACTTCGTATCCTGAGACTCAGCGGGTCTATTGGTTAATGGTAACCCATTCCTTGCAGCTGCCTTGCTTCTCGGAGACATAGGCATAATCTCAGGGTACTTACGCCAGCACTGCTATTCAATGTGACCTGACCTTGACCA
Organism: Spirogloea muscicola; assembly: GCA_009602725.1. NCBI lineage: Eukaryota > Viridiplantae > Streptophyta > Zygnematophyceae > Spirogloeales > Spirogloeaceae > Spirogloea > Spirogloea muscicola. The sequence continues at coordinate 4,423 of WELB01000357.1, read as the reverse complement.
ATATCCACACGTAGCACCAACAATTTGATGCGAAGCCGTGCAGTCCTTAAGATGGCCTTTCCTTCCACCTCCATGACACTCTTGGATTGGGCGAGGATGGCCAGAAGGTCTCTCAACATACTGAACATCAGAAGTCAAAGTAGCACTCTCCATATCTTCTGATATCGTATCAAGTGTGGAGGCCTGTTTGGAGCCCTGAAGACTTCCACTGCCTGCAAAACGCTCGTCCACAATGTGGAGCGTAAAGTCATTAGCTTTTTTCCTTTATCAGAAGTTTGTAAACATCCTTCAAGTCATAATCTGCCTTGCCTACCTGCTGACGACGTTCCAACAGTAAGGTCTGGATTTGCTTCAAATAATTGCCCGCAGTCACGCGTAAGAACTGTAAAGAATGAGGATCGTCAAGCCCAAGGACGAGGCGCTGGTGTCGCGAAGCAAAGGAGTCGGAGCCAAACGTATGCAATGGGTAAAAACAAGCCAACCGTTGAGCTGTAAAGAATGTTGAGTACAAGCGTCTGGGGGTGGAAGAAAGACCGCAATCGGGCGCCCCTCCTCTTTAAGTAACCATCGAGGTTCTCTCGGGGCCCTGCCCCCGGCCTCATGGGATTATTAGGCGCCCGGCCACTTGCTAAGCCCTCACAGAAGATCCACCCGTGGCCGCCGCCTCCGCCGCTGGAGTCGCCGCCGATTGCGGGGACCCGCGCGTAATACTAATACTAGTGGAGTTCTAACACTAGAAGTCTAGATTCCGGCTTCGCCGCCGTCGCGCTCCTGAATTCCATATTACTCGTTCATCAGCATCGCGCGCCATTATTCAGAGGTGCGCTTTCTCTAACATCGCGCGCCCGTCCTTCGCCTCCTCAGTACCCCCTCCAGCTATCATTCCCATGATATAGATGGTCCATCTTGTGTAACTTCGTTACATTGGATGCACCAGTCTTACAGTATTCACAGACTGGTATATATCCTCCCGACTCTACGACAATGCAGAAGGATTGCATAAAACACCGAGCACGTCGTTATGTCTGGACTGATACACAACTTATCAAACCAGATATTGAATATGGCAATCAGATCGTTCCACCACCTGCAGTGCGGACACAAATAGTGCACGATGTTCATGCCTCCTTAGGGCATATTGGAGTAAAGCGCACCTATCAGTCTGTTGGCCACTAAGTACTGGTGGTCTGGCATCACAAACATGCTTAAACATGTTCTATCTACCTGCAAGGAATGTGATCGCATTCGAAGACTCTTTCGTTCAAGTCACCTCCAATTTATCCGTTGCCCATTCACGGATTATTCCATCGGTGGACTTTGGTTTTGGCTGGTCCCGTGCGTCTGAGTAAACAAAGCCCCTACGTGTTAATCATGATTGAGCACTGCACCAAATGGGTTGAGGTGATCGTCATTCCTACCAAGTCTAGTGTACACGTCGCTGAGGCCTTTTTGGACCAAGTATTATCTAGATTTGGCGCTTGTGCTGAGGTACTCGCCGATCAGGGCTCAGAATGTCAGGGTGAATTTCAATGTCTGTTAGACCAAACTTTCATTGATCACCGACTTACCTCACGAGACCATCCCCAAGCTGATGGCTCAGCGGAACGCATGGTTCAGATTATCAAACGCGGTCTGACCAAGTATGCTCTTCGCAACGGCACAGAAAGCTGGAACAAGTTGCTGCCATGGCTTACTATGGGATACCGGATGTCCAAACAAACATCTTTGTCGGCCTATAGCCCGACTTCCTTCTCTACGGACGTCAGAGTAATTCCTGTAAGTCTTCAAGCTGTCTCACAAAAGTAGTTGACCTTGACAATCCGAAACCGTGGATCAAAGTTTGTACTGAGCGGGACCGTTTATTCAAACGTCATATGCCTATTGCTTTGGACAATCTCCGTATCGCTCAACATCGCGATACCCAACGGTATGCTACGATTCGCAGTGGCTATTATCGACCCAAACATCAGACAATTGCCGTCAATGATTATGTATATCTCAAAGTTAAATCTCCAGATGCACTAGATGCCTCTACAGGTCCATTTATATACAAGGTTGTTGGTAAGAACAATTCAGGCGTCATTCGCTTGCAGGGCTCATGTGGCAGGGAAATTTCAGTTCACATACAGAATGTGATGCCCCTAAGCCCTATACAGACAGTTAGGGGTTAGGACGTCCTTATTGGTTTCGGTCGCTGGGGTTTAGAGACACAGCCCCAGCACAGTGAAGCACCACGTGTACCACGCAGTGGAATATCTTGCCCTGAGGCGCCGCCGACAGGCGGCGACTCACCTGTCAGGTACGGGCCAGCAACTGTCCTCAAAGGAGCAGTCACAGTCTTACTCACAGAGAGCCGCTGAAGATCCGCGACGATGGGATGCGGCGACGGACTGCAGCAGCAGGCAGCAGCAGGGCTGCGTCGGTGGTGCTGCGGCAGCAGGCGGCAGCAGGGCTGCGCCTCGCTCTCGCGGGCTTCACTGATGTTGACTGGGTGACCCGAGCCCGCTCTCAGCCCCTACTTGTGGTGCTTCATGTGCCACCCTCCCCAGGGGTCTCTGGGAGGCTCGTCTCAGGGCCCACCCCGGGAAGGCGGGCCCGACAAGGGGAATCTAGTACGAGGGCAGGCCACGCGGCCCCCTTCTGGAAGCGGCGGCCGTCCTGCGGCGCCGCCGAGCGGCGCCCTGCGGGTCATGGGTGTGGCGCGGCGTCACAGGCGCGCCACACGTGTTGCATACACGTCAGTGCGAGCACGGCGGCAGTATCAAGAATCTGCCGAGGAGCTTCTCTCGGGAAGTCCTGGATTCGCCGCGTCTCCTCCTCTGCTGGAGGCGGCGCGCCTGCACGTCACACCGTCAGCAGGCGCGTCACTCCGCGCGACACCTCGAGCGGGTCGCTCGCGCGTCGCACGCGTCAGGCACGTGCGCGTCAGTGGTTACGCGGTAGGATCAACTCGGAGTTAAGCGTCCCGTAACGGCGGGGACGTTACTACATTAGTTTTTGCCTAAACAATGTATCAGCTTGAAGCGGCCTCCCTCTCATTTCATGCGCACCGCGCTCCGTCTCTTTGACTGGTGGGCCCTTCATAGGTTCTACGGACTCGTGGATCCACACACCGATCTGGTGTTTGGAGCTCCAGACGACGGTAATCAGATGTGGCAGTACCGTTGCCAGCAGCCTTCTGAACCTTTGTGAATTCATTTTGGGCTGGCTTTTCGCAGCCCTTGCCCCCATTGGGAGTGCCACTTCTTGCCAGCAGCCGTGCAAGGAGGTCCTTGAGGGGCAGTCGTGCGCAGTCTGTGGTCACACACAAGCGCAAGCGCGGCGCCAGGAGAGTCTGAACGATCAGCAATGCATCAAGCAACGCATGCACACTCTGCACCGTTGTTCCAGTCCAACGGTTGGGTCACGTGGAGTGGTGTGAGTCGGCTTGCTTTTCTTTTCTCTTTTCTCTTTTCTGTACGGCATCGCCACGCCGCAGATGGTGCTGGGCTCAGCGAATTGGATGTCCGTGGGATCAGTTGCGTACGGGCGGGAGCGCCGGCCAGGCAAAGGAAGATGCCGGGGGAAGATTCCGGGCTTCACGAGGAGCTTCTCTCTAAAGGACACGCGCTTCCGTGGGTGCCGGGCATTTGCGGGGTCACAGAAGGCTGGGCACAAATGAGCGGAGGCACAAGGGGTCGCCTTCAGAAGCAGGGGCTGGCTGGCAGCGGCGATCGCGGGGTTTGGGCCCGTGCAGGACTTGCTCGTCCCAGACCCGACCAGGCGCGAAGAGTTGCGGGGGAAGATTCCGGGGTACGCAGAATCTTCCCCCTAAGGGACACGCGCTTCCGTGGGTTCCGGAGAAGGACATCGCAGCCGTTCCTGAAGACCGGGCACGAATGGTTAGCGCACAAGCGGTCGCCTTACCAGCAGGGGAGGGGTTCACCAACGCCCCCGAGGTTGGCCAACCGGTGCCCTTCCGGTGGTCTCCCACCAACGCATCCCGAGAATGCGGAGGAGATGCATCTGCTGCGAGATCTGCGCCGGACATCTGGGACCAAGCGTGGGGCCCGCATCCCGGGGCCGGCCAGCCGGCAAGGGAGGCGACTGTGCTCGGGAGGGGAGCCGGCCCCCTGAGGGCCCTGCTGCGCCCGGCGAGGGGCCTTGGCGCACGAAGAGAGCGGAGGGCTCCGGCCGGATCGGACCGAATCCAGCGACAGCGCGGCGGCGGCGGCGGCGGCGGCGGCGGTGGAGGCGGCGCTCAGCGGGGGAATCTCGGCGGGGCGAGGCGTGGCCGCACGGGGGCCCGAAAGGTGCGGCTGGGGAGGCCGCGAGGCTCACCCTCCATAAACGACCAGGCCTCGCCGTGCCACATTCACCACACTCACCGCACACCCTCGCCCCCCACGTTCCTCCGTACCCCCCCACGCCAGGCGCCATGGCC
>WELB01000356.1:70052-85672 GCA_009602725.1 Spirogloea muscicola | reverse complement strand
CTGCGCCGACCACCCCCACTCCTGTCAGCCCCCCCTGCCTGCCCCGCCCGCCTGCTTCCCTGCCCGCATCTCCACCTGCCGCGCTGACTGCTGACTGCCGCGCCTCCTCTGCCCCGTCGCTCGCGCGTGCCGTCGCAGGCGCCATGGGCACCTTCTGCCCCTGCGTCCTGTTCGGGCAGGTGAGATCGGCTCGCTGGCCGCCCCCCATTCTGCTGTGCGTGCTCCAGCCGGGGCCTCTCGCCAACCCGTGATGACCGCCGCAGCCCCACTGGCGCTTCCTGCTGTCCCTTGCCGAAGCTCCCGGGTCGGACTTGGCCAACGTGCGCAGGGCCCTTGAACTGCCTGCGGTCGTGACCCCGGCCCGCGACCTGCTGGATCACGCTCCTGCGCCAATGAGGCGCTTCGTCGCGCGGGAGGGCAGTGTCTGCCAGTGACTCTGCCTTGCAGGTGGCCTGACCGCGGCGGAATCGCGTCACGCGCCTGTGCAGAACGTGGAGCAGCTGAACAATGTCGGGTGCTTCGGGCCGTGCGTCCTGCACACGCTGCTGGGCGGCTGCATCGGCTTCCTCACCATCTGGTCGCTGGGCCCCGTAGGCCTCTGGTTCACGCTCGTCTCCTGCTACGCCTGCGGCATCCGCACACAGATCCGCCGCAAGTACAACCTTCCTGTATGTGCCCCCCTCGCCCGGCCACTCACATTAGAAGCTGCTCGACGTTTCTAGCCAAGCCCAACTGGTCCGCTTGCAGGGGGCGATCATGGCACGTTGCCTGGTGCTTGCTCAAGGATGTTCTTGGTCTGGCAAGGGGAGGGACTGTCTGCCCCTGCTCTCAAGATCTGGCCTGCCTGAGCTGGCCCGGGGAGTGGCGAGGCCTGACAGCGGCGCCTTGTGGCCAATGCAGGAGGCTCCCTGTGGAGATTGCTGTGTGCACTTCTGGTGCCATCCCTGCGCAATCTGCCAGGAGCACCGTGAGATGGTCAGCCGGCCCATCAGCTCCAACCTTGGCTTCTATGCAAGCGACGGTGATGTGCAGATGTCCGCGCCCCCGGTCGTCAAAATCAGCAGTGCCAGCTAGGGCTGCTTTGCTGCTCAGGCCAATCGTTCTGCCACTGCTCTGAACATGATCAGAACCTCAAGCTTGCTCACATTGTCTTTTCAATGTGTAGCTGGGACAAGCAGCCTCCTGTATGGCTGCTATGGTACATGGTGGTTCTGTCCTTGCTGTGCATGTCATGTGTCCTCCATGGTCTCAGTCACTGGCCAGCCTGACAATGTTACATGATGCCCGTTTTCGGTGAGAGGTGTGGGTTCTTTAGGTGGTACTTTTTGCCAATAAATATTGTGGCCCTCTTGTCCAAGTGTGGGTTACTCACTGCTTCTTAGTGGTTGCGACAAGCCACACTGCACTGATCAGACGAAGACACTTGGCCCGCCTACACTGGCACCTGCAGTATTCATATTGCCCCCGAGATGGTGGAACTGCATCCACCATCTTGGGGGCAATTCTTAGCCTGTCAAAGGAAAGCAGCACAGTTGCTTCTGTCCATAGTGCCTGTAGCTCGGATGTATCTGACCAAGGATAAATCACTCCGAGAGTCAGCTTGTCCCATGATGAGCAGCTCCTGTGCAGAATATGTTGTTGAATAGTGTGATCCAGTGCTTTAGAAGAGTGGCAGCCAGTTGCAATGGCAGGCAGGGCATTAATCAAGCTGACTACTTAGTGGAAGTGACCCTGCCACTGTAATAAGTGGGAGCTCAATGGCTCTCAAACCAAAGCTATGTACCACTACCCTTTGTGTATGAGCTCCCGAGCGGAACCCTTAAGGGGGGACCTATGACGTGACAGAGGGAAGGGCCAAATGGTATTCAGGACGGTGCCACAGCAATCACTGCTCCTTCCATATTCTGCCGGTCACTCTGAGCTTTAGCTCCTTGCGGTCGCCCCCGGAGAAGAAAAGAGCCATTGACCGCTGAACAATGAGGCCATCATGACTTTCCCGCACTCTCCGATGTGAGTCTCGGATACTCCGTGGCACCCCCTGCCATGTCAGCTTCCGCCCGTTGGCACCGACCTCTAAGCTGCAACGCAAAAGAGCAAGCAGCTTTGCCTTGATCTCAAGAGCCAGGGTTACCAAGGCTTCTAAGTCATCAACCACAGAGGGGGATGCCCGGAACGTGCATGCTTGACGACAGGCTCGTGCATTTGCAGGACAGAAGAAGCATTGCTGAGTCTGTGCTGGAGCATTGAGCAAACCACTGAGCAATAGGCAGGAGCTTTGCTAAAAGCTGGAGGTCAGCGGACCTGTAACTGTAGTTCTTGGCATCACTGTCATCCCCCATGAATCGCAAGAAAGCCATGTACACGGGAGCCGTCCCCAACTGAAAGGCCTCAAAGTGCAAGCAGAAGTGCTGTCCGAAGCAGTTGAACACCTGGATGCGTAATGCGTGCCGATCTTGCTTCTAATCAGAACGGAGAGAGATACAACTTGTCATGACTTGCTAGACTGAAGTGACCAGCCTGGGGGCCGCCGCTGGCACTCACCGTCAGCATCCACGTCGCATTCTCCACCTCCTGCGGATTGGGCTTCACGTAGCGGTGGTTGAACGTGGCACCGTTGTGCATGTCCACCTTGTGATCGTCGCGGAGGTGAGCAACCAGGAAGGGTATGTCGCCTGCCACTGTGCACTCGGAGCCAGCATATGGGCAGCTGCACACACAGCCCCACGGAAGGCGTGTGGCTGGTGGTAAGAAGACAACACGAGAAGATGTCTGTGTTGAGCGGGCCGCTAGGCATGGGCGTCCGACGCTAGCATCACATTTCCACAATGTCAGCAGAATGTCTCGCAGAATGACTCCTGGCAGAGAGTCAGCTTGGCAAGTGGTCGTGAGCGGCGAGCACCTGTAGGGCCGAAAGGAGCAGAGCTGCTCGTGCTTGACTTTGAAAAAGTAGGGCACCACCTCGGGGCAGCCGAGGCGGTGGTACTTGCAGGGGGAGTCCACGGACTCGGCCACCTTCTCGAGAGCCAGGCAGCGGATGTTGCCCAGCTCCTGGCGGCACGTCGGGCAGCGGTTGCTCACCCGCGCCTTGCACTGGGAGCACAGCGTGTGCCCATTTGGGCACTGCCGGAGGCGGAAAATGGAGGCAGGCAAGGGGTCAGGGCTCAGGGCAGCCCGGCGGGCAACCCGGTGTCGCGGGCACCGGGAGCGCAGTCCTCTTCGAATGTCCGAGGCTGTGGCTCTGGCTGGCGGCTGCGGGACCCGCAATGGGGTGGCGCGAGGCGGGCGAGCGGGGCTGCGGCGAGAGGACCTGGTGGATGGGGGGGAACATGTAGTTGGTGCAGACGGGGCACTCGAGGAGCTCGTGCACGGCGCTGGCGCCCGCCAGCGCCGCCGGGGCCTTGCGGGGGTGCGCCGNGGCTTCTAGTCTTTTAGGAATAGCAATGAACCCTATCATTGCTATAACTAAAGAAATTATATCTTTTGATAACATAGTACTTAAATAAGAACCTTACCTAAAAAACACTATTGGTCAATCTTTATAAAGATTGACCATCAAAATTTTGACAAATTCTTGAATTCAACAAGTTTGTTGAATTCAAATTTTAAAAAGTTGAAAAGTCATAAAAATACTTCCAAGTATTCTCAAGTCTCTAGTTCGGAATGATGCATTGACAGAGAGGACAAAAAACATCCAAGGAACAGAAGAGATAATCTCTGAAGGGCTAGTCATGATTGTTGGGATGCTCCTGATATAGATTCACCTCACTATGTGAAAAGGTTAATTGCTAAATTAAAGATTATGAAACCGGTGGCTCACTTAGGTTCACCTCCATTTGATAAGAATAGAGTGGTTATGCAAAATGGAGTGTTTAATTTATTCACTAAAGAATTGACACCTTGGAGTCCAGAGTACTTCATTGTTAGTAAATTGGCTTTCTCTTACCAAAAAGATGCCAAATGTCCAAACTTTATGAAGTTTGTATCTTAATTTTGTTTACATTATGAAGACCAGATTCAATTCATAAGAAATTGGATTTATGCTCTGATTTATTCCAGAGTGAACTTACAAGTGTTCCTTTATCTCTATCTGTTAGGTCCAGGTGGGACAAAGAAATCTACCATGGCGCTTATTGCTACAGCAATGCTTAACAAAGAGGGTACCATTACTACCACTCTCAAATCATTAATTCGGATCAATTCGAGGTAACTCATATTGTGGGTAAGAAGCTCATTTTGATCTCTGATACTGAATACTATAAAGAAGATTCAAAGAAAACTCACATTTATAAAAGAACAAATATATATAAAAATAGAACCGAATAAAACATTAAACAAAATAATAAACAATTTTTAGCTTCTAATACATATTGTCAAAACATAAATAACCTAAATAATAGTAGGCAAAAACCCTAGTGTTTAGTAGAATCATGTTTGCTATTGCCTTGGTGGTGAAATGGTAGACACGCGAGACTCAAAATCTCGTGCTGCAAAGCGTGGAGGTTCGAGTCCTCTTCAAGGCAAAAAAAATATAATTCAAAATTATTGGTAAAAAAAATAAAATTTCATCAATTTGAATCAAATAATAAAAAATGACTAAAAGATATTCAACTCATATTATGTTACAATAAGAAAGATCAAATATTTTTTTTGTAAATTGATTATTCAATCATTTATCTAAAGTAAAGATGATAACTTTTTTTTTCTTGTTGTTATCTAACAAACACAGCTAGAATAATAAATGTTTCATATACTATTTTTTACTTCTAATAGCCTGTAAAAAAATGATTTAGTAAAGAGTCAATTATTCACTTTTCCTTCTTATGTAGAAACATTAATATCTTTTGTATTGGTAAAAAAAATAAAAATTTTGAATTAACAGAACTCAATAAACTAATTGAAATTGATTATTGAAATAATTTAATTCATAAAAAAAACTATACAGTAATTGTAATCTATTAATTGAGAGGTTCTATATCATGGAAGTTAACATTCTTGCTTTTATTGCTACTGCTTTGTTTATTATTATTCCTACTGCATTTCTTATCATTTTGTATGTAAAAACAGAAAGTCAAAAAGATTAATTAAGATGTAATAAAATTAATAAAAAATTACAACTAAACAAAGAACAATAAAGACTGCCCTGTCGAGGTGATAAAATGGCAATGTTTTTTCTAGAAACCAAACAAGTTGCAAACTAATTACTTCAACTTAAAAAAAATCAAAAAGCAGAAAAGACTTTAAAGTCTTTTCTTCTTTTTTTTTCCTTATTTAGAAAACAACAATGATCCACATAGAATTTGGACCAAGTACTATAGTAGGCATAGGATTAACAATCATTGGTATTCTGTTGTATGCTCTCAGAACAAAAGAACCAAATGTATCTAGAGGTGTGACTTGAAATACATTCAGGAAACAAAAAAAAATTTGTTCTTCAAAGAACTCATTGTGTCAAACTAATTCTAAATAAGAATTTTACAGCTTGAAACAGTATTATGTATTTCTTACATAATGTGAGAAAAATCTATGGCTAATTAACATCAATGTTTTCCATTAATCTTCGAAATACATTGCTATAACTTTTGTTTATTTTTTAAATAAACAAAAGTTATAGCAATAAAACTGGCTAATCTCTAATATTATCTCTAGCAAATAGAAACAAAGAAAAAACCAGCGGAGTATAAAACAAGCCTAAAGATACAAAAATAACCCTAAATGTAGACAAGTTTATGTTAACTTATATTTACTATTAAATAGTTCTTATTGCAATAAGGGCTATTAATACAGTTAAAGCAAAGATTATCCAAATAACCGTGATGTTATACAAAATTTGTAACTATTTTTAGAGTAGTAAATTTATAAAAAATATCTAACAAATACAAAGTTGAATTGGATAAAAAGTGGTAAAGAAAATCTGTTTTTTAAGTACTGCTTGAGCTACGATGAGATAAAAGTCTCATGTCGAGTTCTTAAGGGGGAAGATTAATACAAAATTAACCTATCCTAATATTACGATTTGTTCTTTTCATCAGTAGGACTTTTATGTGGTGGTATATTAATTTTTCAAGGTTGGCGTTTAGACCCCATTCTCTTGCTTTGTCAAATACTTTTAAGTGGAACCGCTATTTTCTTTATTGGCGAAAGTCTTTACCGTCGAAATAATAAACTTGAAAATAAAAAGTTTTTCACACAAAGTGTAAAAAAAATAGATAATTTCAAACAAGAAAAGAATCAATTGGTTGTCAATATTTACAATGCAAGATCAGATTGTAAATATAATAGAATAATTTTCTCTTCTAAGAGCCCCTGGAAAGGGATTTATTATACTAACCCAATAGATTTTCAAAAAAAAATAGAAAAGAATCTATAGTGTTTTAACGAAAAAATGTTATTAAAAAAATGAAATAACATAATTATCTTGTAAAGTTTAACAATAACAAGTTCCTTAAATATTAATCTTATTGCTAGGCCATAATTATTATGTCTAGCAATAAGATCCTTAAGGTAAAAAACTCTATTTTACAATTTGTAATTTAATTACAATCCACTTCTACCCCAGACCACCAAAGAAAGAGAAAAGGTAAACATCACCATAAGCGCAGCCCAAGCAATATTAACTATATCCATAAAGAATCCTTTTACTATGTTTTATGTAAAGATAGTTCCAATGTTGATCATATCAGCGGCTATAGAAACTGCCAAGAGCAGAAAACGTTTTTTAAACATTTTTTTTTGTTTTTTAATTTTTTTTAAAAAAAAATTGTCTAAAAAACTATTGAGTAGCTTGTACATATTACACATTTGTAGTAAGATATCAGTAGGGTTGGCTACTTATGATAAATCTAAAGACAGACAGCGTGTCAGGCTGTACTATACTATAGAGCATCACAGTTTGTACCAAGAGATAGCATAAGAACCAATCTGCAATTCTTATATAATTTTGTTATTATTTAGGCAACACCCAGATTCGAACTGGGGATAGAGTATTTGCAATACTCTGCCTTACCACTTGGCCATGTCGCCTCGTATTAATGAGAATAGATGATTTAAAAACATTATCTACGATAGATACTATCAGTATAGATTATATCTAATGTTAGATTACAGATCAAGTTTACGAAATATTTACTTGTATCTTTATAGATATTTGAATAAAAATTAACAATCAACAATGAATGAGCATTACTGGTAGATAATAAAAGTCTAATGAATTTAATCTACATGTAAAGTGTAATATTAGAATATTGTTTTGTAAATCTCACAAAAAAAACAAACACATTATTAACAACATGTGATGCAAAATTCAGAGGCTTTATGATCAAGTTGAAAAAAGGGACAGAAATGTTCGTATTGCCCGATTTTGGGAAGATCCAATTGGCAAGCTTTCATCGCTTTATAGAATATGGATTACTCGAAGAATTAAAGAATTTTCCGAAAATCCAAGATAATGATCAAGAATTTGAATTTCAACTTTTTGGTGAACAATACAGATTAGGAGAACCTTTACTAAACGAACAAGAAGCTGTTTATCAATCAACTAGTTATGCATCTGAACTTTATGTACCAGCTCAGTTAGCTCATAAAAAAGAAGGTAAAGTGCAAAGACAAACTGTCTTTTTAGGAAGCCTGCCTTTAATGAGTTCTAAAGGAACTTTTGTCATAAACGGTATTTCTAGAGTTTTAGTTAATCAAATCTTGCGCAGCCCTGGAATTTACTATAATTCTGAATCAGATCATAATGGAATCGCCATTTATAGTGCAACTATAATTTCTGATTGGGGAGGAAGATTAAAAATAGAAATTGATAGTAGAGGACGGATTTGGGCTCGTATTAGCAGAAAACGCAAAGTCTTAATTGTAATTCTTTTATTAGCTATGGGCTTAGATATGAAACATATTTTACCGCCGCCTCGCCGCCTTAGTGTCATGCCGAGCCTCCGTGCGGCCGCCGCCGACGCCGGCCGCGCCCCGGCCCCGCCGCCATGTCGCGCTGCCTGCCCTTCCCCCCTCCCGGCTACGACAAGCCGCCGCGCGCCATCGCCGACCCCCAGGTCCCACCCCTGCCCGCGCCGCGCCCGCCTTGCTCGCCCGCGGCCCCTCCCGTTCCTAACCACCCTGCCCTGTAGGGCCTGCCCGTTGCCGCCTGCAGAGGGAGCGCCCGCGAGACCGCGAGCACAAGCGGGACAAGTCCCGCGACCGCGAGAAGCGCAAGCGTAAAAAGGACCGCCGCGCCCACAAGCACGGTGCGACCCGCTCCATCACCTTCCCCACTGCCCTCCCCTCCATCGCCCCTCCCGGGGCCCCTGGGTTGCTCTCGTACCTCACACTACGGCTGCTCCGAGCCCTCGCGGGCATGCAGCTGGCAGCTCCGGAGGCACAGGCTCTTCGCCTCTGGCAGAGAACCTGCCGAATGGCAAGGTGGACCACGCACCACCACCACCGCTGGCTCAGCAAGCCGGCGTCAGCCCTCCTCGAGAGCCCGGGCTGAAGCTCTCCACCAGCAAGCCCTCTCAGTCTCCCCCGGCCGACCTGGTGCTCCCGCCCGTTGGCAGCATTGCCGGAGACGACGACGAGGCGAGCCATCGCCATGCCTGGCTCATCAGGTCGAGCTCGATGCCAGCCACTCAGCCAGAGGCCGCGAGCGCGACCCCTGCCGTAGCTGAGGGAAGTGCCAGCGATGGACCCCTGTACCTGCCGGATGTGGACATCTATGCGCTGCCCTACTTCATCCTCTCGTGATGCCACAGTCTGGGCTGGCCCGGGCAGAGGGGCGACCGTAGCTCAGCCTGCTGGTCCAGGTCATTCCTTGAGTCTTGGCCGACATGTGCGCTGGCAGCATCACCTGGGCAACACCTCCCCGGGGGTATATGCAGCCCTGCCTGCTGCAGAGTTTTCCAGGCAATGCACGAGATACACTTTGGCCGTCAGGTCCATTCTCCACGGGCAAACCCAAGAGGTTGTTTCCCTGTTACGCTTTTGAAGATGCCTGGTCAGCCTCGAGCCGACTCTGGCAAGCAAGAGCACGAAAGTTGCCTGCTGGAAGAGGTTGAGCTCATGGAACATAAACCCTGGACAATAGAGGAGCAGGGCTTGCACATCACAGAACAGACATGCTGGCCTCGAGCAGTGACGATCGCATGGTTGCCTGCCAGACGACTCCCTGTAAGGTGTTGCACGCTGGTGCAATCCCAGAACACGGACTAACCTATCACGTTGCATCCGTGCGTAATGTAGCCTGCTGCCAGCAGATTCTGACATCCTCAGGGGTCGGCGCTGCAGTGGACATCACCTTGGCAGCTCTCAGGTGTCCTTCGTTGCCTACCTCGATCAAAGCCTCTTTCGAAACGCTGGCAACACCCCTCAGCTTGTAGGCCAGAAACTCAGGAATACGAGGCTCTCAAGTCACTCAGAAACCATCAGACAGGGTTTGCATGGTACCATCACCATATCCCACTGCAAGACACAATCTTGAGTCTGCAGCTTGAACCATTGGCACAGCCATGCACGTCACCTCGCTAGGGCCCGCTGCAGTGTGCAGAGCTCTGGTGTCACCTTCATTCCAAGGCCACAGCAGAGAGCTTCCGTTTTTACTGCACCACCAGACCAGAGACGAGGGTCAGCAGTTAGTGCAAGTACTCTGTACAAGCAAGCAAGCTACGCTTCTGCAGTAACAAGTGGATTGAGCAGGCCGAAGCCTGCCGGATGCTGCTGCACAGGATGCAGGCCAGAGGTGGCGAACACCTACTTCACAAGTGTCTCATCGTGGTCAAGAGTAGAGGGTGAACATCATGCTATCACTGCATCCAAGTTCGAGCAGAGGTAGGAGTGCTTGAGAGTGCTTGCCGGCAGGGACCTGCCGGCAAGCACTGACGAGCCCAACAATTTGCAGCAGCGCAATGCAGACGCGCCTTCAAGAGTCGCCAGTGCCGACTGCAGCTTCCGTGGATCCAGAATGCGAATAGAGCCGTCTGCTGATGCCGTTGCCAGCAGTGAACCATCCGGCTTCAAGGAGATGCCAGTGATCTCGGCATGTGCCACCGTTGCTTGCCAAGCGGATGCTTCGGCGCTGCTGCGGAGGTCCCAAGCAGACACTGAGCCATCACGGGCGCCAGCAATCACCAGGTCTGCCCTGTCGTTCACGTCCAGTGAAAGGATGGGTGCCTCGTGCTCTCCAAGAATCCTTGTGGGTTCAGCTGGGGCACGCACGGCTTTGCACTGTCAGTACTTCCAGAAGGTGGACTTTGAAGGTGCGAGATGAGGACTGCAACCTGAGGAGCTAAGAGGGGACTTGCCTCGTGCAGAGGACGATGTAGATACAGGCGGCCATGCGAGAGTTCGTCCCTCGGCAAGCTCCCAAATCTTGACTGTCCCGTCCCATGAGCACGATGCCAGGACAGAGGCTCGGGAAGTGATGTGGAGCCCAGAAACCGCGTCGTCATGTGCCACTACTTGCCCAAGCGTGGCCCCTCTCTCTGGGTTGTAAGCATAGACACAGCCATCAAAGGATCCAGCCAGTGCGGCCGCTGGAAACTGTGCAGCCACGTCCCCGTCAACGGCGCCTCCGGCGCTTGCTCTCGCCAGGGCTAGTGAGGAAAGCGGTAGGGTACCCAGCTTCGTGGCTCGCAATTGAGAGCCCGTGTCCACTGAGTGAATCTACTCCTTGGACAAACAATAAGCACCAGGGTGGACGGCTATCAGGGCCAACGTCAAAGAAGCTGCACGAGCCGCCGTGACGAAGCGTCTGCATCCTACTCCTCACCTTGAGATTAGCATCAGTGCTGGTCGAGAATGCGATGTCTGACGCACGCCTACTCCACAATGACAAGGCCAGCAGAGCTCCCCTGTGAAGCTTGACTGAGCGTCCACTGAGCACACCCTTCCGCAAGACCCTGCACAGATGCCAGCGCGTGAGGTTCTGCCGACATGAGTCCACGCGCTGCTGAGGGGCTGTGTGCTGGCCAATATCCATGCCTAGCTGATGGTCAATTAGTACCTTCTCAAAGACTCCACGCAACGGTGCTCACTTCTCAACGCAGAGTGTGCGTCGTCAGGCTGCTCCTGCAAGTATGCCTCCCTCTGTGATATAGCTTGTCCTCCTACATCTTGATCTATGTAGCTCTGCAAAGCCTGTACAGGGGGCAAGGTAACTTGATCTATATAGCTCTGCAAGGCCTGTACAGGGGGCAGCGAATCCGCGAAGGACAGAGACGTGTGCTCCTGCTCCACTGTATCGAGGTTTGAGCAGGTCGTGTTGGCATCGCTCACGGCAGTGTTGTCATGCTCCTGCCTGAGTAGCGGCTCTCTGTTAGTGGATGTTTGGGAAGCCCGCACCACAGCTGCAGCAGCAGACACCACGATATCAAGGGGCAAAATTGCACATACCATAGCTTGGGATGCTTGACGAGAGCTATGCATACTTGACATGCAGACAATCAGCAAGTCGGGGACTCAGGTACGCACACTCGCGTCCACATGTGTCAGCAGCTAGTGGTGCCAGGAGAAACTGCAGATGCTGCATCAGTTCGATGATGCTGTCTGAGCTCCAACTCTCCTCTGCAGCCAGGTGGCTCACAAAGAGATGACGCAGGGGATGAGGTTCAGCAAATAGCTGCTGAGGAGTTTGCCCAAACTCATTCACCTGCAGACAGCCAGTTGCTATGCTTCAAGGTCAAGCAGCAACACAACTGCAACACAATCCTGCCCTTGCTGACGGGCCGCAACCTGTGCCTTACTCACTTGAGTCTCCCTGCTAGCCCGTTGGACGGGGTCCTTGATGGTATCAAAGCACACTGATCCCTCGTATGTCAGAGGATGAAAGAGATTGTCTGCAGCCTCTGCAGCCTGAAGAGCATGCGAACAAGCACATCAGGAGATGTGCAAATAGTGCCGACTAGAACGTCTGAACGCTTGATTTTGAGGTAGAAGTCACTATACTCTGGACGAGATACGAGGGTTGTGAATATACCTCTCCCCTCTGCTTATATCCAAAGATCAGATCAATCCACTGATGCAGCCTTCTTGATACGTAGTCACACTCCAGAGCAAGGGCGTGCTTGGCCACAAAGTCGTCCGGGCCATCTGCCCTGCATTGACTCCATGATGAGTCCCATGGTCTGCCGGCTGCACTACATCTGCCCCTCACTGAATATCCCGCTGAGCTTGGGCACATCAAAATTTGAGTTTTGGCAAGTGATTTGAGCATACCAGGGAGGCAGAATGACATCGCCAACAACTTGACCATTCTGCCGCACCCCCAAATTCAAGTCAGGTCTGCAGGTTCACAAGAAAGCCAATCAGAGTATGAGACAGATCAGGCATAAATTACAGAACCCCTTGACCACATAGCTGCATACCCATTGACTTCTTGCAATGTAAAGTACCTACCACTGAAGTACATACTATGTCACATATACATAGATTGCCCAACGACAACCCACCCTTCTAAGAGATGGTCAGGAGGTGGAACAAAGAACTCTGGAGTGAGTTCTTTGAGGTCTGCTGAATTTGTGAGGACGTTTTGCCAAGAGTCGGCCATGCTTCCAAATATTCGATCAGGTGCATCGAAGCGGCCATTCTGCAGCAGCAAACAGAAAGCCAGGGTGGTGGCTTCAATCATGTCTATGCACCTTGTGAGATATGGTAGGCACACTAGGCAGGACCTTGGACTCAGTTGGCGCAGACACTGCAAGGGGGTTTGCTTTTTGCACCTGCAGGTGTAGCATGTGCTCTGGCATAGAGCGGACCAACCATGAAAGGACGTAACTGTGGCAGAAGGTCATGTGTAAATGTCAAGCTGACTTCCTTCCTGCTTTCGATGCAAGCAGGGCACACGAATATCAACATGCTTGTGTGAAGGCCACTGATCCACAAAGCTACCAATGTGAAGCTTCCTCACCAAGGTGTAGAGTAATGTGTGCCGTATAGAAAAGGTTGTTGCCCGGGGTCGTGCTCCGCCATCTGACTCCAAACCGACACCGTTCACGCACCAAACAACAGCTCGCTTCAATCCCCTTTCCCTCAATCATCGATAACATTTGCACCCTACCCTCGCGCCATAGTTGGCTGCATGACCATCTGGCATGCGATACTTGTTAGTGGGGACGGGATGCAAGCCCACCTCTTTCATACGCTTGCAAAATGTGGCTAGCCTTTGGGGATTCAGGGCCCCAATTGGCTGTCACCAGAAGACATGACATATCAGTATCGTGACAGCAGTGTGACAGCAGGTGTTGAGATCTTACACAGACACAGCAAAATATAGAATGGATACTTTGTTGACCTAGCAAATACACACATAGGCGTCACCAGTACTGGACAAAGGGGAACGTACTTTAGAAAGATCTCGGAAAGAGGATGAAGAGCTCAGATCAAGCACAGTGCTGGTGTAATCAGCAAGGATCCAGGGCATGACTGGCCACTGGCTTAGATTCCGGAAGCTGCGCCCGGCCGCCAGATTGAGATACAGCAAGTACTCCAGGTTGCTCAATGATACATCCTGATTTCAGCATGGGCTCCACATGCCTGTCACTGTACATTTGTTGCAGCATGTTGCTACTTGTGCTCTTCGACTTGGGAGATGGACCTGGAGTCAGCATTGTCATTCTTCACACCTGCCAGAGCTTGGTCACGGCCTTGAGGTAGATGCCTTTCTCCTCCAGCAAGAGCACCAAAGCTGAGGCACCGTTTCCCACTCTCTGCATGACAGTCAATAGGGCTCAGAGATTTATGAAGTAGCAAAAAAAGCACCCAGTGAAGATTCATGGCTTGCTCTGTGATAGTCTATCCATGTACAGCACGAAAGAATGGAAGATCGGTGCATCCATGGCAATCAAGCAAAGCATTCTGTGCAGGTGACGGGACAATACAGGGTTGAGCTCCTTCACCTGCAGGGCAGCAGCCAAGGTCCTCCAGGCCTGCTCTCGCAGTGCCTCGCTTGCAAATATAAAGAGCTCTGATGAGGCGAAGGTGGACAAAGAGCTGGAGGAGAAGAAAATCTCAAAGCCCAGAGACTGAAGACCATGCCGTCTCCGCACTAGTGCGAGCACGTCCACAAGAGACTGTGACTGCACTGGGTTGTCCTCGGCAAGGTTGTGCATAGGCTACAAGTTGCAACCACATAAGTCAGACATCAGAATAAGCTCATCCTCTAGTATGAAGCTCACTTTGAGGCATACGAAAGTGCGCAGCAAGCCACTGAGAGCGAGCCATCCAGAGGGTCTCGTCAGGGTGCAAGCTTTTGCTGTTGTGCACCAGCAGCTTGCGTGACGATAATCATGGCCGAGGTGCCTAACCTGGAAATAGATTCGAGCCCTTGATATCACAAGCCTGCCAGGGGCTCGTACGAGGGGCAAGACCTGCAATATCACAGCACTAATCTGATTCAGTCGTCCAGGGCCCTTGATCACTGACCTGCCACAGACCGGGAGGTGAGCAAGAGGTGCAGAACTGACGGCCAGTATGATCGAATTCTTGAAGGGGCATCAGTGACCTTTGCTGCAGGACAGTCAAGGAGGACATGCTCTCCGAGGTCGAAGAGGCGACTGGTATCAAAGATCGTCGCTGCCTCGCGCTTGGCTGCATCTTCCTTCACGCAAGCGTCCTGCTCGTGCACAGGCAATCTGCTGTACCTCAGGAGCTCCTTGACCTCCTCCAGGAGCTGCACGCACGAGCGTACAATCCCGTCAGCACGCTCGAAGCAGGGACTCTCAACCCCTTGCCGCACTGAGCTTTTGAAGCAGATAGTGATATCTCACCTCTTGCACAGGAGCGTACGTGAGGCATATCCACCAGGAGGATGTCCCCTTCTCAAACGTGTAGGGCACATCCCGGCCGTTGTCCTTCATGGTGACCAGCAGCGTGGTCTCGACCACGACCGCATGCTGCTGCCGGGCATCCTCCTCCCGCGCCTCGCCGCACGGCTTCGGACCAATGCTGCGCACCTGCGCGCCGGACCGGAGCCAACCGTGGCTGGTCAGCCGGTCGGAGCCAAGGCGGCGGCGCGAGGCGCCGTACTGCGGGTGTAGAGCCTGCGGACCTTGCGGAAGGAGAAGCGGAGGATGGGCGCGCGGGCGTCGTCGGGCTCGAAGAACAGGGCCTTGGCCGACAGCCGCACGCGGCCCCTGCGCCCCGCGGAGCAAGCGAGCGTCAGGCGGGCCTGCGGGCTGCGCGGGCGCCACGGTGGGAGGCTGCAGGCGGAGAGGGCGCACCGCAGGAGGCGGGACTTCCAGGAGGCGGCGGGGGGCGGCGCGGGCGCGGCGAGGCGGGCGGAGGCGAGCCAGTCGCGGATGTAGTGGTCGCCGGGCTCCAGCAGCAGCGGCGAGAAGCGGCGCCCGGCGGGGCCGCGCCGCATGGCCCCCGCGTGCGGGGCAGAGGGGGCGGCGGGGTGGCTGCCCGTCCCGCAGCACGAGGAAATGCGAGTATATAAAGAGATGGGGAGGCCATGTGTGGCCAAGTACAAAGGCAAGCACATTGGACAAATGTACGTCACCTGCTGCTAAGCTGACCCGCTCAGTAACCACGAGTCAGCACATAGAGGTCGCTAGCTGACGCTCGAATACCGGACGGCAATTGACTAGCTCTTGTGCCAGCAGCTAAGGCTCGACCAGCTTTCTGATGCAGAGCAT
>WELB01000356.1:34225-45447 GCA_009602725.1 Spirogloea muscicola | reverse complement strand
GCGCCTGGCCGTCTCGCTGCAGAGGTCCATGGCCCGGGCGCTGCACCTTCGTGCCGGCAGAGCCCTCGCTGCTGCCTCTGGCGCTGGCCAGGGGACCCACTTCCAGGAGCCCAGCATCTCTGATCTGCGGCTGCTTAGCAGGGGTTACTGAGTGTCTCGTAGCAGCTTTGTTTCTGTTACTTAGCGCTTCCCCATTTGGCCCCCCCGCCCCAACAGCTGCCGCCCGCGGGGGGCCCCTTGCGTGTGCCCATTCTCACACAACCACCATGGCCAAGCCCATCCGTTGACCGTACATGCAGACTTGAACCGCTCAGGAATCCACGGGTCAAATCGCGAAGGTCGCTGAACGAGCCCTGCTGCCACCACCACAAGAACTGCAGCTCGCCCAGTCTTCTGGTGCAAAGCATGAGCCTGAGCACGCTGCAATTTCCAAGCAGGCCGACTGTCATTGTCGCAAGAACAACAGATATGTAGCTGCAAGCCCATCTCAGCCGGAAGCAACAAAAGGGGGGAGGGGACGCGCGCTGTTCACATCGACATTCGACGGCGGTCACGCCAAGCCAGCACAAGCGTTGTGGTCGTCTGATAGCAAGGCGCACAGTGCGCATTGACATATTAAGTATATTACAATGAAGGGAGGTCAGTGCGAGCCTTCCGACAGTCCGGGGCAATGAGCGGGCTAAGGGGGTCACCAGTATTCCCGAGTGAGCACCTACCTATCTGACAATCTGTGCTGAGGAGCCGAGAAGACAAAGTTATTCAGAAGGGGCCATGCTGACGAAAGTGGGGCTCCTCCAAAGGGGGCGAGGGCTGTGGAAAGCCAGCCCAGAGAAAGTGGAGTCACTGTCCGAGGGGCCGCAAGACAGTACTACCACACAGCTTTGCAAGTGGCCACAGCAAATGCGAGCTTTGTATCCCCGAGTCAGCAGCTGCAAGTCAGAGTAACGTGCAGCTGGAAAGGCACAACTGCAAGGAGGCCACGAGTGAGCAACTCGAAGACACGGAAGAGGCAGAAAGCGGAAGAAGGGGCTCTCTGCCCTGAAAGTCTTCCTGATGCTGCTGCTCCTGCTCGTGCTCCTGTCTATTGTGATCAACCGTCTCAGCTCCTTCTCCTCTCCACTCAGAGTCCTCCATTGAGCGTTTGCACTTCTCTGGAGGACCAGCAGATCGCCCTCACCTCGGCAGTACAGATGCAGTCCGCTCAGGGTGGCGCATCAGTGTAGCACAAAGCTCTGCCTGGCCGTACACAGAGGCAGGACTAGCATAACCTCCGGCTGGCCGCGCATAAAGGCAAGGACTAGCACAGGCTCCGCCTGGCCGCACACAGACCCGCACCCTTGGTGGGTGGCAGCCATAGCTAGGGCGCACCCGAGCAGCAAGGATCGCCCAACCCAATCCGCTGGTTCACAGTATTACTGCGCTGAACGTTCTCTCTTGACCAGCAGCTTCTCTCAACATCGAAGCCTCCGTCCAGCCATGCTGCCGCCCTGCCTCCTCAGCCCCTCCCAGCCAAGGGCTTGCTTCTGTTTGGCCCCCTTGTTTGCCAAAGCTTTGCCTTCTGCTTGAACTCAGTGTACTGGCTCGGCTTGGCCTCCCTTCAACTCCATGCACACCGCGCGCCTTTCCTCGCTCCTGCTTCTGATTGCTCCACCGGCGGTGCCCCTCTCAGCCGGAGCCCGCCACTTGCAGCGGCCCCCTGGCCGCTGTCGGGACCCCAGCCGGCCTGCCCTTTTGCCCAACCGCTGTGTGCCACTCGTGTGTGCATTGCACCACCATCCTGGGAGAGTGCCCCCACTGCACGTCCACTTTGATCACACTTGAGCTGCCCCAGAATTGATCGTACCACGTGTTAGCAAGCAGAACCTTGGATGCTCTTGGAGCTGCTCCCTGACCCTTTCATGAACGTCCCACGTCACACATGTGCCAGCCAATCCAAACCCATGATGCACCTCACTCGCTGCTCAGCTGCCAGCCATCGTACAGATGCACCTGGGAAGCTGGACTGGCATGAGTAGCAGCTGGCCTTGATCATGTGAAGCTTCTGATTGGGTGTTTGACCAAGTGCACTGTACCAAGCAGCAGTCTGAGCTGACCTGTCTGGGCAGGGGCGATGGCACCTGGCTCCTGACCACACATCTCAACGTCTGTGTGCTCTGCCTTTCTCAATTGCTCTGCCCGTCCTTCGTCACGCGCCTGCTGCTCCGCTCAATGTCGGCCTGGCAGGCAGCAGCTTGACCAGCAGCCGCCCGGCATACTTGGCCAATGCCGAGTCCCCTGCCCCTTGTCGCAGCGCCTCGCACACCTTCTCTGCGCCCAACCTCACAAGCTGCTCCCGGCACGCCCGGTGCGCGCACATGTTCCCCAACGAGAACAGCGCTATGTGCACCGCTGACTGAGCGTCATTGCCCCTGCCACTTGGGCCAGCCACCTTCGCCAGCACGGCCGCTGCTCGTACCATGTCGAACAAGGCCTGCATGTGAATTCGCACAGACCACCCCTCATGTCGCAGTCACCAGCTTGCACCAGTTGGCATCATCGAGCATCGAGCATCGAATTGTGCACACGATTGCGAGACCACCAAGCACGATCAGAGGAATCTGTGGGAGTGGAGCAACGCCTGAGAAATTTGCGGGGGGATCGAGCACCACCTGCAGGGCTCCCATTGCAATGACGTCCACACACAAGAGATCTGAGTTGCGGACCATGTTGCCGAGCGCCCCAGCAGCATTGGCTTTGCTCTTGTCATCCAACAGGTTTACGCCCAAAAGTGAAGTCAAAGGAGCGATTGCTGGTCTCAGATGCTCGTACAGCTTGCTGTCGTGATATGCTGCATTACCCACCTGGCCAGCAAAGGCGAACCACTGCACGGCCTCAAGCTTCATAATTGTTGCTGGCTCTCGAGCACCTGTGACAAGGAGATGTTCGCAGTGCAGCAGGCAGCTGCTGCCAAAGCCCATACCGCAAAGCATGCAAACTTGCGTGTAGTGCGGTCGGGGTCGGCGCAACGCTCAATGAGCAGCTTCAGTAGTCCATGCTGTACCTGCAACACTTAAGCTGCTGAGTGGACCAGTTGCAGCAGGGACGGCAGAACAGATGCGCTGCACAACTGTGCCAGCCCAGGAGACTGACCAAGTGTGGTTGGGGTGACAGATCGCACCAGTGCTTCGTAGAAGTAGGACGAGTGACGGCAGAGGTTACCAAGGACATTGCACGTCTTTGCCCGCAAGTCTGCACTTGGATGCGCTAGTAGCCTTCGCAGAGCACCAAAGACATCCGCGCTCTCGATTGCTTGGTAGTAGTCCTGTAACAGGAGTAGTGAGCATGCAGCAGCTTTCAGGTGGCGCACAGAAGCAGGTCAGATGTGCCCGACCACTCCCCGTGGGCCAGCCTTGTCATTCGCCGTTGGACTGGGACTTTGGGCATTCGTGCAGGCGGGACGTAGAACTATGCCTCTCGCTGGAACCCCGACAGATCCCTGTGGCAGCGAACAAGCTGTGCTAGTTCCACTATCACTGGCCAGATTGCAGGGAGGCAGACATCACCTCTGACAGGCGAGCCAAATGGGAGATGATTTGAAGAGTATCAGATACCACCGGTACTGGTGCGGCTGGGGCGAGGAGCTGCGCCATGAGTGGCCCATCCAATCCACCCTCCTCGACAAACGACGACAATGCCCCACTGACGTTCAAGACTAATTTCGCCAGCAGGGAGACTGGGAGACACATGGCAGGGCCGCATAGAAATTCCAAGCATCCGAGCAGTGGACCTATGCTGTTGACCTGCACGCCGACAAAGACAAGGTTGAGGTGGCAACACTCCTAGGGGCTGTGCCAAATGCATCCCACCAAGGAGCACAGGCAGCATTGCAGCTTTGGCCTACGTCTCTGCTACAACTGCCGTTAAGGTTGACATGCAACGAGGAGGGTGGGCATGCAGTCTTGGTGGGCTGCAGATCATGGGCGGACCTCAAAGAGAAGGTGAAGGTACTTGGAGCAAGCGCTCTGAGGGACAAGGCTCAGCCCTTGTGAGACCTCATCTCTCCTGTCGCTTTCCCTGCCGTCCGACGAGCTTTGGTCTCCACCCTGTTCCAGCGGGAACGTCAGCACTTGGGCAACAGCCGTGCAGGTTTCACCGACTCCTGTGCATCCGCCCCCTCTTTCCTGTCGCCATTGGTGCCTGCTTTTCTCCTCTCCATTCTGTGCTCTGGTATTGGGAACTTCAGCTGCTCCATCAGATTTCTTAGCTGTGGATTGGCCCCAGCTCTGGAGATGTGTGAGGTGGGAAATGGACAGGAGATCCAAGAGGGCTGTCAGGGATCCCTTCCTCAGCATCACCTGCTTGTAACCTCCTTCTGCATAATTGGCCATGCAGATGTTAATGTGGATCGCACCTTCGCCTTGCACAGCACCCCCCTGCCAGGGCAGGTCTGACTCGAGACCAGGCAATGGCAGGCACCAGCGAAGCAGCTGGCACATAGAAACTCGTCAAGGAACTTCATCCACGAGTAGCAGAGCAGTGTGCGCGACTTAAGTCTGCCTCACTGACTGGACCAAGTTTCCAAGGAGCTCATGAAGCAGATCGAGCATGGCACCAATGAGCTCCTCTCTAGCAACAGTCACCCACCTGGCAAACACATAAGGACAGCTCGCAGTGCCAAGACCACTGCCTCGGGAGAGAGCGCTGCTGGTTTGACTGCCTCGCAGGAGGCAGCACATCTTGAGTCGATTTTGCCTCCATTTTTGCCCAGAAGATTGGTCAGCGCCAGGGGCACCTCTAGTGAAGACGCCTGTGTTGCAGCAGACTTTCCAGCGAGACGCAGCGTTGCAGCCAGCACCAGAAGATGCCCATCTCGGGGACCATGCCAGGCTCCAAGAGTGCATTCTGAGGGCGTGATGAGCATCTCCTGCAGGACTGCAATGGGAGGTACAAAGCTCCACAGGCTGCTGTCTACAGATGGCCTGCCTCTGCGGTCCTCGTCGCTATGGCTGTCCGTCCAGCTGCCTTTCTGTGCCAGCATCTCAAGCACAAGGAGGGTGCCGAGTGCGAGCATAACAGCTTCCGAACGGGTCATGTGCTTTGCAGACTCCATGCCACGCAACTGTGCATGGTCCTCCTTGCATTGTGCTGCTCCCACGAGTGCTGTGATGCTTGCAAGTCTCTCCCTCTGCAAGGCTGGCACTGTGCTGAGGACCCATGCTGCTCCCTTACGGTCCATGATTTGGAGTCCTTCGGCAACTGCTGCGAGCACAAGACAAGCCAACTCTGGTAGTCTGTCTTTGTCATCAGCTCGATCCAGTAGCAGGAAGAGAGAGGAAAGTGGAGTCGTTTCGCCTGCCCAACTTGCTGGAGGAGTGCCTCCTGGTGGCGGCAGCAGGCTTATGCCAGCCATCAGCTCGCAAAAGGAGGGGCTGTATAGGCACGCCTGCAAGAGCATCTGCAGCATTCACGACAGAAGGATGGTGAAGTGCAGAGCAGACGGGCACACTCCCGGGTCACACCTGCCTCACGTTAATGTGCAAAGTGCAGTGTACAACCTTGCTAGCAGGCTCCAGCTTCTGTATGCAGGCTGGAAAGGGCATCTCCGGCATCAAGTTAGGGGGGTGAGGCGGGGGTAGGGGACAGCCAAGGGGCTTCCTTGACATCAGTGCGCACCTGTAACGCCAACTTCTTTGCTGTCATTCTGCTGATGTCACTTCTGAGGCTGTTCATGATGACATGCAGCGCTCCCTCACTGCTCCGCAGCAGCTCGACCACCGTATGCAGGATCTCGTCACGCCTGACATCCTCCCTTGCTCCCCCCATGTACCCTCCAGCAGTAGCTCCCTCGCCTGTTACCCATGGCCGTTCGAAGCCCCTCATAACAGCAAGAGGAAAGCCGCGAGGCCTTGATCTCTCAGTCACAAGTACTGCCAAGCCTCTCATGGCTTGCAGAGCCAGGTCAAGCCACACCTGCCTCGACTCCAGATTTATCTCAACAAAGGAGGCCTCCACATTAAGCTCAACCCTCTGATACTCGAAGCCCGCCCTTGCAAGGCAACGGCATAGCCCGCCTGGTATCTTGTGAGCCTGGGCCACTTGCAATATATGCTGTACCGCTGCGGTGTCTTCTGGAGGCTGGTCGTTGTACGCTTCTGCAAGGAGATTGGCAGCTGTGGTGGTTGCAACCAAAAGTAGGGGTCCAGGCTGCTCTGCAGCGGAGGAAAGGATCTGCGATACCAGGTCTCGAGTGGGAAGTCATCATGAGCTGGATGAAAGGGATGGAGAAAGTCTGGCAGCAGGCTACAGATGTGGATGTTGCGAAAGGGCACCTGGAATTCTAGGATCAGAACGTACTAATCACGGAAGATCACAGAGGCTTGGCATTTTCTTGGATTCTAGGATTGGAACGTACTAATCGCATAGGATCACAGAGGTGTGGAGTTTTTTTGGAAAGGGAGTCAGAGAGGGGATATGACATGGCTACATCCCCTGTGAAAGACAGAGGGCACCTGCTGGCAAAGTGCGAAGACAGACGATGCAATCTCTGCAGAAGGTGGAGAAGATGGTGCTGCCTCAGGCCCCTCCCGATGCAGCAAGGCAGCTTGGAGGACAGAGTGGCCGGCAAGGAGCAGAGATGCCCAGGGAGCTTGACATAGCTGAAGCAGGTCGATCATCAGAGGTGTTACTTCCCCTACTAAGATTGCTTCTTTCAGTGAACCCCTCTGGATGAGTGTTGAGAGCACGGCAAACGCCCTCTCCGCTGATGCCATGAGCTGGTCCCTGTACTTTGCAAACATGAGTATCAGCAATGTCACGGCACCCTCACAGAGTCGTCGTATCTCGTGCTTCCATGAGCAAGCAATGTCAGTGAGCCGCTATGCCACGTGTGGACATTGTCGACTTGACACAAGGTGTCTAGCATGCAGACGTGCAATCACTTACATTACTGCACTGGATATGTGAGAGTAGCAAGGGTTGGTCAGGAAGCAGGGCTCACGTGGGACTGAGCCCAGAAGTGCTGGCTGAGCATATCTCATGCAGGGGTTGGAGAAGCTGCGCCAAGACGGCACGACTGGGACCACTCCTGGGAGAGAATGAAGGGCCATCGTCTGCTTGTGAGGAAGTGGCCTTGTCCTCAGGGCCCCTTGTGACATCACCCGGCGGCTCTTGGTCAGATGCTGGACCAGGTCGAACACTTGTCGCCACAGGTAACCCAGCTCCTTCTTCACTTTCAGCAATTTCCCCTGCAGTGTGCCTGACTGTGATGACCTCGTGCTCAGGCCTGGTTGACGATGCCACACCGGCTGTCAAAGCTCAAGCAGCAGGTGCTTATCAGATGCCTGCTGTTGGCAGCTCAGGAGGTTCTCTTGGTACTTGCCTTAACTCAAGGTCCCCTTCTGAAGTTGCATGTCCTTGCAGGAAAGGGCATCTAGGCAAGTAGCGGCAGAACCCTGTCCCACACTGCATCCCTTCATCAGATGCAATTAGCATCGTGCACTGCAGGTATGATCAGAATGATGCCTCACACCTGTACCAACGGGACTGTTCTCAGGCCTCTGGTCGTTGTTGTTAGTTCTCGACTGGAGGGGCCTTGCTGGGGCCCGGGGAGGCTGTCGAGCAGTGGGAGTGGGGTTCTCCATGTTGGTGTGGAATGTTGGAGTATCTCGAGTGCGTCCCCGAGCAGGGCCTGATCTTGCATAAGAAGGCAACATTGCTCTCTGTCAACTCCATTGTCCATCAACTGCGCCACTACCCACTGCTTGTATTCAGGTGGCACCCCAGCAGACCTGATGTGTGAGGGCTGTTGGAGGTGGAGGACGGCGCAATAGGGTGAGGCAAGGTGACATTGACCTCGCCTCTCCAAGCTGCATCGCAGCCACGGGAAGCAGCCCTTTGAGCGCGAGCCTCCCTGCTCGCCCGCTCAACTGGCGTCTCCCGCACAAAGGGATGCTCTAGCAAGGCAGGCCAGGTCAACCTGTTCTGCGGAACCTGCACAGGAGTGACGCAGCATGTAGCTACCGCATGTCAGATGCTCTTGAATGAACTACCTGTGATTGAGCTGGTGGCTAGCGGTTCACCTGCTTTGCTCTTAATGCTTCAGTACCACTGTGTATACATCAGCTGCTCTGTGCGTCAATGTCAGTCTTTCCAAATCAGCAGCCAGGTGGTATTGCAGGCCCGCACTTGGGTTCCTCAAAGCTCACCTTGTTGAGCAGGCCCTTGAGGAAGTCCTTGAAGTTGGGACTGATATTTTCGGGGTACTTGACCGGGTCCTTCACAATGTGGTGAATAAGAGTGTATATCGAGTTGGTGTAGAATGGAGGTTGGCCAACATAGAGTTCATACAGGATAACCCCTAATGACCACAAGTCTGCGCTGTGGTTGTAGGGCTTCTCCTGCACCAGCTCTGGGGCCATGTACAACGGTGTGCCTAGAAATCAACATACAAGGAGCCATGAGCTGAACAGTCGAGGCACGAGCTAATATGGGGCTGGCTTACAGGGTAGGTGCGAGCACTGTACAGAGGTACCCTACCAGACTCTACCTTAGATTGGCTGACAAAGAAGGAATGCCTGCAGCAATTAAGCACGCTTGGAGAGGCCGACACTGGCAACGTCGCTGGCACCGTCACTGGTTGGAGCAAAAGTAACTGGGATGAATGAGCACGCTGCCACCTTTTATGGAAGTGAGGACCATAGTATTGCAGGACATGGCTCTGGCAAATCCGAAGTCGCAAAGTTTGATGTTTCCACCAGAGCCTATAAGGATGTTTTGTGGCTTCATGTCCCTGTGGATGATGCGATTCGAGTGGAGATAGAATAGCGCTTGTACCTGTCTTGGACAAAGTCGTCAGGGGCTGGCCAGGCTTCAAGCACTTGACCGCTGAAACTGACTGACTGAAAGTGACAAGCCTATGATCACCGGCGCAGAGCACAGCAACCGCTTACGACTTCCAGAAGGTGGGAGCCCTCACTAGCTGCTTTGCAATGGCCTGGACCTGGGGCTCGGGAAGGCATCTGTCATCCTCCAGGATGGTAAACAGCTCGCCCTATGGGGCCACAAGAGCAGCTGTAGGCAGAGTCAGCACTTCCAGCGCAGTGCAGTGTGCATCGAGTGCACTGACGAGCAGTGCAGCCAGCACTGCTTGTCGGTGGTGACGAATGCAAGCCTCGCCATTCGCCGGGCATCACCTGGGCGAACTCAGTGACGACGCAGAAGTCGTGCGCTGTCTCAAAGGTGTCCAGCATCTCGATCACGTTCTCGTGCTTCAGCTGTCTCAGGATCTGCAAGACACAGCTGAGCCCAGATTGTGGAAGTCGAGAGGAGGCCCAGCTGCAGCGGTGGGATGTCGCGGCTTGAGGAGCAGTCAGGGGCCGGGGAGGGGGGGGGGGAGGGGGGCTGGCGGTTTTGCTGGCGCGACCTCGATTTCCTGGCGGAGGTTCTTTATGTCGCGCTCATTCCTGCCGTGCTTGAGTATGAACTTCATGGCGGTCATCTGGCCGGTGTACTTGCGGCGGCCCTTGTAGACCTTGCCGAAGGAACCCTCCCCGACGAGCTCGATGACATGATAGTCCTCCACGCCCATGGTGGGCGGTGCTGAGCGGCTTGCTGGCGGAGGCGGACGGTCAGCGCATGGCGGCCGGGGAAGGGCGGGGGGGGGCGGGGTGTGGCGGAGGAGCGTGTGTTTGAACGGGCGAGGGAGCGGGAAGCGCGAGGCGGAAGCGCGAGACGAGAGCCGAGGCGCATGAGTGATGGTGAGGAGCGGCTGGGCAGTAGATGACTGCGCCCCGAGCGGGCCGAGCACCTTCGCTCAGCTCTCAGAATGAAAGCACAAGCGGCTGCTGATATTAAAAAATCGGCTGTAAACTGCCAGCCAGATGCATACAGGTGTTCATGACGGAGCCAAAGGCTAGGCAGACAGGGCGCCCTCAATACCCCCGAGTCAGCAGTAGGAAGTCAGATGAGCTGAGGGGAGGAAGAAAAGGTGCTCGCCCATTGAGAAGAGGGGCTGGCAAAGCCAACCCAAAAAGAATGGACAATGTTCAAAGCCAAAGAAAGAGGTGCTGAAAAAGGACTACACTACAAAGTGCAAGATGGTGCCGAGGGAGATGCAGATGGCTGCTCAGTATCCACGTGTGAGCAACAGCAGATCAGAGTAACTCGGAGCAGGAGAAGCAACCCCGCTGCGCAAACCAGAGGCTGCTGCAAGGGCGCGACCAGCCCGGCGATGCAAAGCAACCGCCTGGGACCGCTGTAGGGACATAGACAAGCGCATACGGTAGCAGGACACATGACCCAAAGGCACCGAGCCACCGGGAAGGGCTGCACCCCGTTCCCGGCGCCGCTGGTCAGAAAGGGAGGGGGGGGCTGCGCGGGATATGCCCAGGCGGCCCGACCTGACGAAGGATTGAGCTCGCCAGGGCTCCTTTTCGCCTTGGCACATTCCCGGGCACTACGGCGCACCCACAGCCTGCACCCCGACCTCCTCTTCCCCTCCTACGCCGACGACACACATATCGTCGGCCCACCGTCAGCAGTCATGGCGGCTTATCCCTTGCTCGTACACGAACTGAGCACAGTGGGCCTGCGGGTCTGCCCCACCAAGAACGTGGCATGGTCACCACACGGCCTCCCCACCAACCTCCAGCTCCCACCAGGCTGCCAGACCCCTGCCAATGGGCCGGCTGTTCTCAAAGTTCCCCTTGGCACTCCATTCCACGTTGCTGGACGTACAGAACGCCTTCAACTCCGTGGATCGGCAGGTTATTGCCGAGGAGCTAAGGCAGTACTTTCCCACCCTCCTCCCTCACTTCCGCTGCATGTATGGCTCGCCATCTGCATTGTTGTGGGGGGCAGGGACTTCTTTGGCTGTTCTGCAGTCAAAGACGGGGACACGCCAAGGTGATCCAATGGGTGGTTTCCTCTTCGCTCTGGCGCATCACCGTGCTTTGCGCAACACGGCGAGCGCTCACCCTGGCGTTCTCCTCCCGAGCTATGCGGATGATACCACGCTCCTCGGCCCCCCAGAGGAGGTGCTGCGAGCTTTCGGCACACTTCAGCACCAGCTCCAGCTTATCGGGCTTGGGGTCAATCCGGCTAAGTGCTCTGCCTGGTCCCCCATTGGCATCCCTCTTTCCCTCTTCCCCTCGTTGCCGACATCTTGTCAGACTCCAGAGGACGGCTTGAGGATCTTGGGAGTGCCACTAGGGGACCCGTCTTTCTCGGAGGGTGCTGTCCTTGCT
>WELB01000355.1:77523-88087 GCA_009602725.1 Spirogloea muscicola | reverse complement strand
AAACCCTAAACCCTAAACCCTAAACCCTAAACCCTTAGCCCTAAGCCCTACACCCTAAACCCTCTCCCGTGCTTTCCCGCCCGTTGTTTTCCGCTGATTCTCCTGGCTACCGCGCAGGAGATTGCATTACACTGCATACCAAACACCCAAATGGCGTTGCAGCCAGTCAAGATGTGGTAGGCTTTCTTGTCTCCACATGGAGCTGCAGCATTTGTACAAGGCTTGACTTCTGACGAACTTCAGGAGGCACACGCAAGTCGCTTCAGATCTTGGGGCTCAGAATCATACACTGCATTCACAACAATGGGTCATTCGCAGGCCGAGGTCGTCAACAACCAAGGCTCTTTTAGGACAGCCTGGACAAGCGCATCCGCCCGAGCGGATGCTGCTCTCCCCCTTTCCTTGCAGCCTCAATTTCCTTCTCACCGCCACAGCAGCGCGGTTTGACGACTTCCTAGCATGTGGTTCGTACGTCAAGTTCAAAGTGGGGCCTCAGGGTGGGCCGAAACCCTATATCCTGAATCCACTTGCGAAGTCAACTTCGGCATGGCTTGCTCGTCCGAGTGCCGGCCACTCTGTCAAGTAGGCAACCAATCCGGGGACAGCACATATTTGTAAAGAAGGCTTTATTTCATGGCCTGCTTCAAAACCGAAGCTGGTCGCTTACGCTCCACTTCGAGCACAACATCGATCGTATTCATGGAGGGACAGCACCAACCTCGAGCAAGTCGAAAGACATTGAGAACTGATTGAGTCAGCCCCTACTGATGCCATTGTAAAGGCCACTCTTCCTCATGAGACGTGACGGCCTCTCGCCGCCACCAGCTATGCATCGCACAAGCTTATGGGTCTCTGGCAATGACAGCTTTTAAAAGCCGGTGCCCTGCCTACCAACGTGAGAGTTAGAGCTCGAAGGCCGCGGAGTGGAAATTTAGCACTGGCCTCTTGCCCCCAAATAGCGGCCACGCGGTGTGCTTGAAGCACTGGAGTGCCACCTCGTCGCTCATACCAGTCGGCCCGCTCACGAGCACGCCGATGTTGGCCCCCGGGGACGCACTCTCAATGAGCTCCTTGAAGATGGCTGCGGACACTCAAGAACAAGGCAGAGGAAGGGGCCTGTCAATCGCACAGCCTTGCCTTCGCGATTCCTTTTCGCAAGCGCAACTACGCCTCCTATATCTTGCGAAGGCCACTTCTTAGCATCCACAAGTTTGTGCTGACGTACGGCTATCATTGTTCACGGGTTGGGTTGCGCAGCTCTCTGGAAGAATTGAAATGACAAAGATGGCTGAAGTGGTGCAGTAGCACAGGGGGCACGGCAGCAGAGTGCACCATCCCATGAGGGCCTGCAGCCGTAGACTGCGGTGTTGATTGCAATCGCCTGGTGCCCGCCTGTGACCTTTGTGTAGACCTTCTTGGGGCTGCTCTCGAAGGGAGGACTGGGGCACTCTCCAGCGCGCGATATTGCCTGAGTGGAATGTAAGAAGCACACGTGATCGTCTTCATCGAGAATCTAGACGGAAACTTCGCTCTGTTGCCCATCACGCCCGATCACGCTCTTGCCTGGAGCCCTTGAGGCTCGTCTAGACTGCTGGAGGAGGGGCGGACAGGGGCTGCCTTGGTTACCTGCTGCCGGTACGTCGATGGGAGGAGGAGGTACCAGAGCGGTACACTTATAATCATGGCAGCAAGGATACCGGAGATGAGGCCTCCAATCACCATCCATGCGTTCTGGGCCGTGGACATCACTTTGTATAAGCCGTGGTCCAATGGCCAGGCTATGGAGCGTAGGAAGGCCAGCATGATAAAGAAGGCAATACCCAGGGTGAAGAATGCAAATACGAAGTTGGGAAGATCGTTTCCTGCAGGTCACATGCGCAGCCCCAGCTTCAGCACAGCAGCGTGCTCCACAAGAGCTCCGCCTAGGAACCTCTCGTGGGACACTATTGTCAAAGAGATGCTTCAACTTTCAGGCAGGCCTTAGTTTCCGAGTCATGCATGCGATCGACATACCTTGTCCCACTTTGCAGTGCATGGCCTGGATGTGCTTG
The DNA here is from genome assembly GCA_009602725.1 of Spirogloea muscicola. Taxonomy (NCBI): domain Eukaryota; kingdom Viridiplantae; phylum Streptophyta; class Zygnematophyceae; order Spirogloeales; family Spirogloeaceae; genus Spirogloea; species Spirogloea muscicola. The sequence continues at coordinate 86,036 of WELB01000355.1, read as the reverse complement.
GAAGGGGAGCCCAGGGACATGACTCGGTTGTCTTTTACGTGGCCCTGCTCGGTGTCCGGGGCCTGAGCGCCGGTGACGTGGAGCTTCTGCACAACGCGGACGTGTTCTGGCAGCTGACTGCAGGTGTTTGCCCAGTCAAGGCAACCAAGCTTGTGGAGGTCCTCCTCACGACGCACAGCCCAAACCAGCGTCACACGCAGCGGCGTCCTGACACAGCGCAAGAGAGCGAGCACTGTAAGCTCTCTCGATAAGCTCGGTAAGCTCTCACGTTCAGGGCGATGCTGAAAGGTGCTATGCACAAAGCCAAGCCAGCAGAAGGCAAGTTCCTCACTGGAGACACCCACAGTCAAAGAGCTTACGAGCAATCAAAGAGCTTACTTGACTCCTGGCTGGCGGCAACGGTGGGCCAGATGGCTCAGCAAGGACATGAAGGGCGTGATGCCAATGCCGCCTGCTGCCAGCACTAGCTCGTCGTACCTGCAACAATTACATGGCATGGAGGACTCCATCATGCATGCGCTTGCAAAGCGCGCCCATGTGCGTGCATCCCTTTCAAAACAGCTGACTGGGCACCTAGGATGGTCCTGGACACGGGCACCACCGTCTGGCTGGGGCTTGACGATGTGTCCCGGCAGATATGGAGGTGGGAATCGTCTGTTTAGCTAAAAGGAGAGGCAGCAGGGCAGCACATGTACTGGATAGACCTGGGCCTGGTTGCAAGTCAACTCTCAGATTGACCCAGCTTGACCACCCTTCGACTTGAATGGCATTTGACAGCAAGATTGTGCCTGGCCTATGAGAGCACATATTTAACCAAACAGTGGCGCAAGAAAAGCCATTGTTTGCAGGACGGCAACTCACAATGGCAAGCGCTGCACATGAGATGCCCAGCTGGATCAGTCAATATGCTCCGAATCAAGACAATCGACAGAGCTGACTCGAAATAGAAGGCGTGAACTAGCAGACCGGAGGTTCGATTGGCGCCTTGACGGGTGGTGAGAGCAGCTCACTTCATGAGGAAGTCCTGCTCCTGGCCATAGGGCCCTTCCACCTTCAGCAGGAGGGGCTGCTGGCCCGACGACTCCATGTGAGCCGCCAGCTTCCGCGTCCAGCCCCCGAGCGGCTTCGTTATCACGCTCAGAGCTCTCCGCCCATCAAGGGGACTGGAGCAGACGCTGAAGGGATGCCACTCAAGGCGCGAGATGGCTGGCACGTTAACGAAGACAACGTCGAGCGGCTTGTACTGGACACCTGTGGGAGTGTTTACCAAGTGTCACGTCAGAATGCACCGTTTGTGGATGTGCGCCAGTCAAATTGGGCGCGAGCGTTAACGATGACGACTCAAGGCATGGCGAATTCTCTAATTGGTCTCACATTCCACCGACATCGTGAGCACGCAAATCAATGCCAGCCCCAACGGCCGATTGTAGAGTCGCTGTGTGCTACCTGAGGTGCAAGGGCCAGCCTAGATTCAGCTGCTTGCGGGTCAGGCAGTGGACGCACAGTGGCCGACTTGCAGCACCACACATCAGTACCCGGGCTTTCTAGTGTGCAGGAGCAGGCTCCAGACCAACCTGATGCAATGGGGATGATTATCTCCAGCCCACTATCCGCCATGAACGTCACGCTCTCAGCTCTCACCAGGCTCCAAGACTGGATTGCTCTTGCAATTCGGTCAATCCCAAAGAAAGTGAGTCCCGGCAGGATGTAGAGGATGCCAAAGTCGCCAAGATGCAGGGCCACAAAGACCATGTAGGGCACGTACAGCTGCTCAGTGAATATACCCACAGGAAGCACACTTGTCACAGGTTGAGCAGCATCTTGCTGCAGGCGAAGCTCTAATTGCAGCCAGAGGGCGGTGCACATTGTGCACGCGTGCTGAACATGCTCCATTGGTAGGCAGCTTTGTCTATCAACACAGATCAGAGTGATCGCAACCTGGTGTCCGCAAGTGCACCCGCATCACATGCAAGGCCATTGCGAGTCGCCCGTCCTGTCTCTAACTTACATAGTGGAGGTAAAGGAAGAGCTCGAATCTTCTTCGGCGCACAAACTCTAATGAGGAAAAGAAAATGACTAACAAAATGATCATGGCAATGACGCCTGGCAGGTTTGCAATCCCAAACTCCTGCCATTTGAACGACTGCACGCCCCTACCAAACACGGTAGGTCAGTATCTGCAGCAGACTGCTTGTTAGCCTCCCGCAGAGAGAGACATGCAACACAACGACAATGCACTGCTCCACAAGATGGGTGGGAGGGGCACGACGGTTTGGGAGGGGCACGAGCTCCAGCTTGGCTGCTCTTGCGCGTGGCCATAGTCAGAGGAGCATGCACTTGTGGTCAGCTATTGCATATGCTACAACAGTCCGAACTCTGTACAGCCGGCGGTCGCCCAAAGATCGACCCATTGATCTGAAGTTGCTGAACAATACGCCGTCGCTAAGTGCATGCCTCTCTTACCTCCTTCCAGAGGCGTTTCTGGTCTATCCACAATGAGAAGTACCCTATGGCATGGAGCAATTCCAGCACAAAATGACCCACGGATAGCCAGCGGTGGTACTTGACGGCCTGCTCGTATGGGATGCCACACAGCCTGAGGAGGGCCGAGCCTCGAGTCACAGGAATAAATATGACAATAAGCGGCAGAAAGCCAACCCAGCCGATGTTGACGCTGGCGGCGTCCCAGATATACTGGTACCTGCATTGTTGCAGCAAGCCGTGTGAGTAGATCCGGCATCCACGACGTAAGCTGCACGGCATCACTCCAGAAGCGACCTGTACTGCCAGCTGATGGCTGTTGTAGCAGACAGCAGTAAGGCGAGGGGGAGCTCGAGGGCTGCATTTCTCAAGCTGAAGAACAGCCCCCCCCCTTAGTCATCCTCCACCACCAGAGCCGGACCCTCTCACCTGGGCTCCACGCTCGCACCAAAATCTGGAGAGTTGGCGTACTTAATGGAGTCATTCTGGTATTTGGCGAACTGGTAGGTGATAATTGCAGTAACGACACCGGCCCAGAATATCTCAGTCACCGTCAGCGGGCCGAGGGGAGTCCTCGAGAGGAGGACGAACCTCCCCGCTCGAGACAGCTTCTCCCAAACACCAGTTCCGGATCCCCTGCAGTTGCGAACGTTGCGCCGATGATCAGGACTCGCAAGGAGGCCATCTTCAGCAGAATCTATGGTGCAGAGCAGAGGGTCCTTGCCAGATCCTGCATGCCGGCTTTGTGACTTGCTCGTACACGAGCTGCTGCAGCCGGATGGCCCAGACCTGGTGCAGGTGCGGGCTGGCAGGTCTTTCCCAAAGGACAGCCTATGATTGTTGTTGGCTCAGTGGATAGCAGCATACATGCAAGCGTCTCTCCTGCTTGCAAGCGTCTCTCTCCTGCTCCTCCCTCGGGTCACGGGTGGGTAGTTTGGGTAAGTGGGACCCGTGGGGGATTTGACAAGGTCCGAGGACTGCCGCACGACACAAGGCCTCTTCAGCCACGGGTTGTGCACTGATAGTCGCAGCTTGACATGCATGGTGCTACTCTACTCACCGCTTCCGACCAGGTGCCAGCGCGCGAGAGGCAAAGTACAGAGGCGCCAGAAGTGCGATGAGGTACAGCGGCACCAAGTACATTACCGAATACCCCTCTGCAGAGCAACGCACGCACCAGACATGCTCGGTGGACTGAGGATGTGGCACTTGCCTCTCAAGCGCGCAGCGGCAAACTACTGGGCCTATGCCAGCGATGCGTCCTCCCAGAAGATTGGAGAGGCTGAACCTCTGGTCGTTGCAGGCAAGGGCCGGAGGGCTCACCGTAGCCATGCATCCACCGCGACGGGGTGATGTTGAGCGGCTCCCAGAGCTTGTAGTAGGCCCAATTTGTGGCAAAGATGAACCAGGCGAAGATGAACCAGACCCAGGAGAGCCAGCAGACTGCAAGGATCGAGTCCGCGCACCTTTTGGAGTGCGCCCGCAGTACAGTGCATGCGCCAGTCAGATGTGGAATCGCGAGTCAGCCCTCAACCACGCGGAGCACTGCCTCCTCAGACACGCTAGGGGGCAGCGGTCATCGTCATACTCCTAACGAACGCCTGCAGCACGGGAGCACAATTGGACGAGACCCACCTTCCAAACATTGGCGCGAGGAGAAGAGATCGCTTCTCGACGGCAGGCGGTGGCTGCGCTGTTGCGGCGCTGCGCTCAGAGAGGACATGCTCGACGGCAGCCGCCATGCGGCCGCAACGAGCTCGCGCCGCGGGGGCACGAGGCTGCCAACGGTGTCGGTCGGCCTCACGGCCAAGCGATGGCCCGCCCCGAGCTCGAGCCGCTCGAGCCGGGGCTCGGTTGTCCTCGGATTGGGGCGACTGGCGGCCCAGAGCGCGGCCTGCCGCCGGGAATTAGCTGGGGGTGGCCCATCGCGGCCTCTGGCCGGCTTGGGCCCCGGTCGGCGGGCACGGCCAGCCGCGGGTGGCGTGGGGTGGCCACGGGCCCGCGCACGGGGGCGCGTGCCCGGGGCCAGCAGCAAGCAGCAAGCGGAGCTGGGAGGGCGGGAAGAATGCGGCTGCTGATGATAAGCGAGCGGCTGTCAAGCCAGCCAGGTGCATACAGAGGGTGTGCATGCCTATATCAGCGGAGCCACAGGCTAGGCAGACAGAGCGCTCTTCATACCCCCGGGTCAGCAGTGGTAAGTCAGATGAGGCGAGGGGAGGGAGAGCAAGCCCGCTGTGCAAGCCAGAGGCTGCTGCAAGGGCGCGGCGGCGCCCAGCGACGACAGGCGCGGCCCGGCGCGTGCCCGGGCTGCCGGCGGTGGGGCGCGCCCCCCGCGTCTTTGGCTCCGTCTTGAACACCTGTAAGCATCTGGCTGGCATTTCACAGCCGATTCTTTCATGTCAGCAGCCGCTTTCTTTCTGCGAAGAAGCTGCACAAGTACAAGGACCACCCGGCGGGTGATACCTTTTACCCCCTGGCCATGGACATCCATGGGTGTTACGGGGGTCGGTGGTCCTCGTTACTTTCGCTGCTGGCCTCTCAAGCTGACCAGCGGCGCCGGGAGCAGGGTGCTGCCCTTTCCGGTGGCTCGGTGCCCTTGGGTCTTGTGTCCTGCTACCGTATGCGATTGTCTATGTCCCTGCAGCGCTCCCAAGCGCTTGCTTTGCACCGCCGCGCTGGTCGCGCCCTTGCAGCAGCCTCTGGCTTGCGCAGCGGGGTTGCTCTTCCTCCCCTTGACTTCCTACTGCTGACACGGGGGTATTGAGGGCGCCCTGTCTGCCTAGCCTTTGGCTCCGTCATGAACACCTGTATGCATCTGGCTGGCATTTCACAGCCGATTCTTTCATATCAGCAGCCGCTTTCTTTTTTCTTCTCCTCCCCTCAGCTCATCTGACTTCCTACTGCTGACACGGGGGTATTGAGGGCGCCCTGTCTGCCTAGCCTTTGGCTCCGTCTTGAACACCTGTAAGCATCTGGCTGGCATTTCACAGCCGATTCTTTCATATCAGCAGCCGCTTTCTCTCGATCAGGCCCGGGGGTGGCGGGCACGGGGCCCCGGGGAGCCCGGCAGGCGCCCGGCCCGTGCCCNGCGCCGTGCCCGCGCGCCGCCGCTGCCCCGCCCGGCCGGCGCCGCACGAACACGGGCAGCGCATCCCGCCGACTCGCCCTGCACCTTGCCGAGCCCCCGCATCCACGGCCCACCCTCGTTCGTGCGCCTTGCCGACCGCACGTTGCCGCCGCTCGCCCCTGCCACCCCCCCGTACGAACGCCGGCCCACGCCGCCTTGCACCGCTGCGCTGCATCGCCCGCCTGCCCTTGCTCGCCTGCTGGCCACAGACACTCCCGCTCGGAAAGTGCCTGTGTACACTGCCCAAGCGGTACAGCTGGATGCGCCAGCGGGCAGCATGACGCAGCGCGACAGCAGCTCCGTCAAGGCTTGTCCGGCTCAGGGTCTGTTCGCTATACACGTGCGCAGCCCAACCGCAAGCACATGCGGTGATTGAAACGGCACACCCTGCGATACGGGACGAACGAGTGTCAGCTTGCGCCGCCGAAAGACCAGGTCCAGTTGAGCCTCTGCGAGAGGTTCCATCCGTTTCAGCACATCGTCACGTCTCAAAGGTAGAACTTCCTACTGAGCAGCAGGTCTTCCACTCACCAACAACATCCAGCACAAGGCACATCATGCTTCACCAGACGATGTGCTTCAGATGAATCTCGCCACCGGCTGGTCAGATCAACGATAGGAAGTGTGAGCCTTGTTGGCGACTCTAGTGCGCAGTGCTCCACCAGTCCATCATCCACCGAGCTTTCCAAGCGCCGAAGTAGCTGGGACATTCCACAGGCAACGGTAGTGAACAACCTTCCAACACCTTCACATACTGATCTCGGGGACGTGGCAATATTGCCACACAAGTAGATTTGCACCGAGCTCACTGCAAGGTGTGAGCCTTTGCTTACGCGGCAGGCAAGACAGTCAGGCACTGCGTCATGTGAAAAGGGTGCTAGCTCGGCACACAATGTATGTTTGACCACGCAGCCTCAGTAGGCAGCGGCACAATAGCTCACGGCTTGGGCATCAACGGCAAGAGCGGGGGCGGGCGGTACGTGGCGTGATATACTGCTGTCTCGAGCTGAAAAATGCTCCTTACCACGTTCCATCAAGCAGCCAAAGCGTGTGAGCATGTTGGTCATTTCTGGGACTGTCATCAGCTGCCGACAAATTAGCAGATTTTATCGCGATTTGCCCTCTTGGCTGGCAGGCAAGGCCCTAGCTACATCACACCGCAATGGACGGTCTGCAGACAGATTGTGCTTGAATCTACGCTCCTTATGTTCTTCAAGCCTGACATTGGAGTTGGAGTTGTTGTGGCCGAAAACAAGCAGGGCCCAAGCCTAGTGGCCTTCACAATCAAATGGCTTGCCGCAGTGCGATGTCATTCAGCTGCTCAGAGCAGCTGTGGTACCAAAGCTTCACCCGCGTTACTCATGACGAAATAACAGAAAAGTTGATCGCTAGAACAGCGGCAAGCCCCTGAAAACTATGAAGAAGCAACTGCGGCACTCGCCTGCATCAATAGGTGCTCGTAGGTGGGCTGGGGCGTGGGTTTGCTTTGCGCCCTCTAAGAGAACGGGGTCTGAGTTACCTGATTTAGATCACAGGTCAATTTTTGGTGGAATTTGTACGATCTCGCAGGGCGCATAATTACTGGTCGTTACGGAACGATGGGGTGACGTTGTGGCGATATTTAGCTGGGATCTTGAAGCCTCCACCTTTTCTCCGACTTGCTGCTGCTAACTCGTGGTTACTAAGCTCCACTCCACCGTAGCCTAGTGGATAGCTTTGTGGTTTTAGGCTCTCTTCAATGGGCGAGCCCTTTCTCTTTAGGCGCCTTCCGGCTCTTTGGACCTTGTTCCTTCATTTCGGGCTGGCCGTTTCCAGCCACTGCCTTAAATTGGAAGAGCTGTGTGCCAATCTGTGTGCCAATCTTTTTGGGCTGTCCTTCGCCCAAACACGCCGACCACCCGGCTGCAGATGAGTTCGTCCCCCTGGCTCGGCCATTTGGCCTACGTTTGCTTCAAATACACGAGATTTTGCCTGGCTGTGGACGTGCACGGGGCTCTCGGGTCCCAGTGGCTCGACCTGCTGGCCAGGCTTGCGAGGCACGCTGTGTCCCGCAGGCGCAATGAGCCGGTCGTCTTTAACGCCGCTGGCGCGTGGGCCCAAATCTATCGTATGAGATTGTCGGTCTCCCTCTAATTTTAGCAGCCGCATTCATTTTCTTCAGCGGTCCATGGCCCAAGCCTTGCATCTTCGTGCTGGCCGTGCTCCCGCTGCGGCCTCCGGCTTTCGTCAGGAGGATAGTTTTCCGGCAGCTAGTCTGTCGGATTTGAGGCTCCTCACTCGTAATTACTGAGTGGTCCATCCTCACCCCGTACTGACATAGCTTCTTCAGGCCCCTTCGTAGCTGCTAAGCGTTCTTAGCCCCTTCGAACCCTTGTCCATTCTTTTCGGGCTGGCTTTTTACAGCCCTTGCCCCCATTGGCCCAAGCACTCCGGCTTCTTCAGACCTTGTCCACTCCTTTGGGCTGGCCTCTCCAAGCCACCAGTCAATCTGGCCGCGCTTGCTTCTTGCCCCCATTGGGAGAGAGAGAGAGGGGGCTCGCCCATTGAGGATAGGGGCTGGAACAGCCAGCCCAAAAAAGAATGAAGAAAGTACGAGAAGCGGGGAGGCCAGAGGAAGCGCTAAGAAAACAAAGCACACAAAGAAAGAAAGCAGCTGCAAATCACTCAGTAACCCCTGCTAAGCAGCCGCAAATCAGAGAGGCTAGGGTCCTGAAAGAAAGGGCTCGCCCATTGAGGATAGGGGCTGGACAAGCCAGCCCAAAAAAGAATGAACAAAGAACGAGAAGGGGGCCAGAGGAAGCCAGAGGAAGCGCTAAGAAACCAAAGCACACAAAGAAAGAAAGCAGCTACAAATCACTCAGTAACCCCTGCTAAGCAGCCGCAAATCAGAGAGGCTAGGGTCCTG
>WELB01000355.1:64083-74985 GCA_009602725.1 Spirogloea muscicola | reverse complement strand
CCCACCCGCCATGGGCTCCGCCCCCGCCGCCGCGCCCCCAGCCGCCGCCGCCTCCTCCCCCGCCACCACCATCGTCTGGTTCCGGCGCGACCTGCGGCTGGAGGACAACCCCGCGCTCATCGCCGCCGCCCGCGCCGGCGCCGTCGTCCCCGTCTTCGTCTGGTCGCCCGAGGAGGAGGGCCAGTTCCACCCTGGTCCGTTTCACACGGACCTCGCGCGGACACGCGCCTCCCGCCTCCCGCCTCCCCGCCCCTCGCCTCGCCTCGTCCCCCACGGCGCTTCCCCCCTCTTCTCCCACCCTTCCGCCTCCGTCATGGGGCTGCCACTCGCCGACTCGCCGTCCACCTTGGCCGCTGGCGGCCGCTCTCCGTCCTCTCAGGCCGGTGCTCCGATGCCTGCCTGCTGTGCGCCGCGCCCGCTTGCGCAGGGCGCGTGTCCAGATGGTGGCTGAAGCAGAGCTTGGTGCACCTCAACGCCTCACTGGCGGAGCTGGGTAGCCCGCTCATCATGCGCAAGGCCAGGGACACCTTTGAAGTGCTGCTGGAGGTCATCCAGGCCACAGGCGCCAACCAGGTCTTCTACAACCATCTGTATGGTGCGTCCACCTCCTCGTCCTCCTCCGCCGCTCCCCACCCACGGACGCCGGCGGTGCACAGCATAGGCCGCGGTCACCCTCTCGTGTTTCTGAGCGTTCTGGGTGCTCCGCGCCGCCTGCGCAGACCCCGTGTCCTTGGTCCGAGACCACCGCGTGAAGCAGGGCATGGCTCGGCATGGCATCGGCGTGCACACGTTCAATGCGGACCTCCTCTACGAGCCTTGGGAGGTGTATGATGAGGATGGCCAGGCGTTCACCACGCACGAAGCCTATTGGCGCAAGTGCATGCACATGTCCTTTCCTCCTGACGCCCCTCTTCCTGCACCTGCGGTGCTCGTTCCTCCCTCTGGTGAGGGGGCCCTGGCCCTGCCTCACCTTGCTTGCGAGTGGGCCAGGGCTATCTGATGTTGCATTAGGTTGCCGGCCCCAGGAGTCTGTGGCCGACGTTGCACGATCTCGTCAGCTCTGCCCATGCCACGAGCAGTCATAGTAAGTGCGACTGGGTTCCTACCTTGCAGGGGTTTCGAGCATTCAGAGCCTGGCGGCAGAGCAGTTGGGCCTGGAGGACCCTTCCGAGCGTGCCAGCAATGCACTGCTTGCGCGCGCCTGGATGCCTGGATGGGCCCATGCAGACCAGGCATTAGAAGCTTTTGTCAGGGGGCCACTGGTCAACTATGCGATTAGTTGTGCAAAGGCTGACAGTGCCACGACATCACTTTTATCTCCGCACATGCACTTTGGGGAGATCAGTGTTAGAAAGATATACCAGGAAGCAAGGAAGGCTCAGCAACTCTGGCAGGAGACCAACACTGCTGGCGGGTCAGGGAGTGCGGATGCATTTTTGCGGGCTGTGGGCTTCCGCGAGTATTCCAGATATCTGAGCTTCAACTTCCCATTCACTCATGAGCGTTCACTGCTGGCAAATTTGCGTTCCTTCCCCTGGCGAGTAGACGAGGCGAGTGCAACAGCATCACCACCTTGCTTCACAGTGAGGCTGACATCAGTGCATGCTTTGTTACGAATTGACCCTGTGACTCCCTCACACCTAGTGTCCCATGTTTGTTGTCGGGCTTGCAGATCTCTTTCAAAGCATGGCGGCAGGGAAAGACGGGTTACCCGCTTGTTGATGCCGGCATGCGGGAGCTCTGGGCCACAGGCTGGTTACATAACCGCGTGCGCGTGGTCGTAGCAAGCTTCTGTGTGAAGTTTCTACAGCTGCCATGGCGTTGGGGCATGAAGTACTTTTGGGACTCGCTGCTGGATGCGGATCTGGAATGTGATGTCCTCGGATGGCAGTACATCTCAGGGAGCCTCCCTGATGGTCACGAGCTTGACCGCATGGAAGACCCGGAGGTATAGAGAGCCTTGCCTATTCTGCTGGCTTTCACTGAGTGAGCGACTGCTTGCGCTGCCAAATGTTGTCATGCAGATATATATGTGGCCACCTGTGCTATAAAAGTGAGCCAAGTCGTATGGTGTAAGGCTAGCAGCCATGCTAGACATCCTCAGTGCGGTGACTCACAAATGCCACCCCTGTATCGTGTCTGCTTGCGCAGGTGGAGGGGTACAAGTATGACCCAGAGGGCGAGTATGTCCGCAGGTGGGTGCCGGAATTATCGAGACTGCCTACGGAGTGGATACACCACCCTTGGGATGCACCACCTGATGTCGTGCAGTCAGCAGGAGTGGAGCTGGGTTGCAACTATCCACGGCCTGTTGTAGACATGGCAACTGCTTGTGAACGGCTGCAGGTACACAGCAAGCTACCCTTGATGTGCTGCGTAGCTGTGGGTGCTGCTCCCCTAGATTGATTGTAAGGCTTTCAAGTGCAACCGTGGCCAGGGATTGTGGAGAATCTGAGCTGTCTTTCGCATGTCGTGTGTCGTGTTTAACCTCCCATGGAGTCCACCGACATGTCGTGCTGTGTGCTGACCATCCCGTTATGACATCTCCGTAAATTCCTAAAGGATGCGCTCTCGGAGATGTGGGAGAGAGAGGCAGCCTTGAAGGCTGCACTTGCAAACGGGGTTGAAGAGGGCCTGGGAGAGACTTGCGAAGTAGAGTGCACTACAGGAGGGCCTGAACATGAGCGAATGACTGTGTTTCGTGCGCAAGTGCGTCCGCCTGCTGGTGACACCGACGCGCTCACAGGATCCAAACGCGACCAGGTAATGTCATATTTCCTCATATTTTCAAGCTCAATCACCCTAGACGATTGTCGAGCAATGGTAATAGACCCCTGCCTGTACCACAAGCTCTTTGATACCTGCATATATCCCCAAGACAAACCTTCTCAACTGCATGATAGCAACATCAGCAGCATTGACTGACCTGTCTATGTATCTGAAGTTGGCTGGCTCTGTCCATCTTGCAGCTCGTTCCGGTCATGCCTAGCGACACAGCTCTGCGCGCTGCAGAATCGATTCTGAGTGTCAACGGCTAGGCCGCATGGGCGGCTGGTGTAAACTGGCAACCTATCACCTGCTTGGTTGGTGAGTGTCATAGCTTTCAGGGAGACCTCTGCATTTCCCCCCCTATTGCTATGCTGACAGTGTTGAAGCTATTGCGGGCTGTGCCAGATTCTCAGGTTCCATAAGTTGAGGTCCGTCAGCTCGCTGAGATCGAGAATTGTCTTGCCTCTTCTTGCCTATTGCCCCTCAAGCTCAAAGCATTACTGAGATTATTGCCAGCATACTTTCGCCTTGGTTGCAGCTACTGTGGCATCAACCGGTCAAGCTGTAATGACCCGCAAACTGTTGATCTGGTCTGATCCATGCCATGTGGCAGGTATACCAGGAGGCATCAACCTCTGACCTCAACTTGGTTTTGGACTAGCTCTTATGTGCCTGGTTGAGCACAGGTGAAAATCAGCACAGGTGCTGTTTGACATGAGTGGATGCTGCTACGTTGTGCAAAGACTGCGGTCAGGCGTGTCACACCTCACATGGTGCCTTTCAAGTAGACTTGTTGCCACTCAAAGTCTGGCATGAAGTCGTTGATAGCTCTCTTTGAGGTCAGAATACAGACGTGGCAGCTGCAAGCAAGCAAGCATTCTAGGTGAAGGTATGATGAGGGTTGCCAGGTCAGACTGCCGCACTGAGACGGATGTGGTTGCCTATGCAGGGGTCACTTTCTGCCAGAGGAACCTCAGGCCAAGCATGGTGACAGATGTTGCAACTGTAGATAGATAGAGGTTGTTACCCCTGTGGTTAGACAAACATAGTCCACAAGCCAAGCTTGGCTTGGCTGCACACCGTGTGAGAACATCTCTTACTTAGTTGCCGTGCCCATCTTATGATCCTGCCCGTGGTTCGTAACTTTTATCTGAGCTTCAGGTAGGTGACAGTTGTTTGGCTGTCTTACAGCTCTACGACTCGCCCTTGGCTCAGCAGGGACCCTGGTCTGGCTCCAAGCTTCCAGGGTTGCCACTGTCTCCTCTGCCCATGTGGGGCTGAGAACTTTGCGCACAGCCCAACCTACCCATCACACTGTAGATTGGAGAGTTTAGTTTGCCGACACAAGCCACTTTGGCCAGCAATTTTTCACCTTGGAAGCAGGCACATGCACCGTGTGCAGGCTGACTTGTGACATCACAAAACAACAATGCCCAATGTATCTGCTTATGTGGGCAGACCGAGCTTCGTTTTTTGGGCTGGCTTGTCCAGCCCCTATCCTCAATGGGCGAGCCCTTTCTTCGAGCGAGCTTCAATGTAATACCCTGCCTGTGTCCTCGCATATGGAGGGTGTAGTCCTAGAGAGGATTCGTGTATGTAGCTGGCACCAAGATGTCCTATGCCTCTTCGCCATTTGATGGCACCGGCTACACGCTAGTATCTCGAATTGCTGCATTGCGGCAGGGAGGGGTTGCTACTTAGCAAGTCTGCAAGTACATCTGGAGTTGGCTACCCGTGTTGTTGCAAGTGTCAGCAGAGTGGTTGCTGGACGTGCGTTGCCATGCTTGGCAAGCTCATTGTCAGAGCAGCGTGTCAGAGGCCATAGTGAGCAGCCTGATGACTGGCCAGAGGAGGAGCTGATGGAAGCAGGTCGCCTTTGTAGTGAGGCACAGGTCTGCTGGCGAGGGAGGGCATCACACTGTTGTTCATAACTGCACGCCGCCTCTGCTGGTTGCCCTGGGATGGAGTGTGTGCATCGAGCAGCGCAGCATGCTTCTTAGCCCAGCCCTGCATCTCGGACATCCCAGAAGCTGGCCGCCCACCACCACCGCCCTCAGACTGCCCCTGCCCCAAGAAGCTTGTAGAGCGGGCTTCTGCCGCAAACGGCCTCGAGCTCTGGACCGAGCTCGCCATATTCTCCTGGGAGGCTTGAGGGCGGGCTGGCAAGTGGCTCGCCGTGATGTGTCCCAGTTGTGCACGGGAGTTGCGGGGCAGGAAGGGGAGGTCTCGGCCGCTGCCGCCTTGGGACTCCTCAAACCCTCTTGTGGGCCGGGCTGCAGCCAGGGGCCTCGAGCTGCTGACAGAGGCCAGCAGCGTGGCTGACCCTCTCAAAGCAACACCAGCAAGAGGATGTGCAGCGTCACCGTCGTCCTCGATGTCGAGGCGCTGGGCCGCCAAGTCCTCGGCCACCCTGGTCCTGACGGACCTGCGTAGGATGTCCACCTGCAGCTTGCGTGGTGATGGGCGCAGCAGGCCCCTTCCCTTGCGAACAGCTCCCTTGCTCTGGCTTCCGGGCTTCTCGGCTTGCCTGGTGAGCGGTGACAAGGGCTTGCCACGGCGGCCTCCACTGCCGCGCCTCTGTTGAACTCTGTGCATTAGGCCGTTCAGGAGGCCCCCGGTTGGGGTGTGCTCGGCAGTCTGGCGAGGCAACGGCGCCGTGGAGAATGCGGATTGCAAGGAGGTGATGTCCACGCCAGTCCCAGGTAGCTTGGGGATGGATTGCAGCGATGGCATGGCCTGCAGCATAGCAGCAGCATCAGTGTGGTCGAGGGCTCCTGCCAGGCCGAGGCCACGGAGGTCAGCTGTAGGGGTGGCGCCGGCGTCCTCGGCCCCTGCGTCCAACATAGGATCCCCCAGGAGGACGACGTCGTCATCTCCGCCCAAGTCGAACGGCATGGCCTCATAATGCTGCGGTACACCTTGGTGCATGTTCGCTGCCGCGTCCTGCTCAGTGGGCAGCCCTGCGTGGGCGTGCAGCCGGTGGGCACTCTCGCCGGGCACGGCCGGAGGGCTGCGCGCGGGGCAGCTGCCATATGGCAGGAAGTCCAGGGCGTGCGGCACGGACGGCGTCTTGGACGCCTTGCCGCCGCTTGCCTTGCCTGCTGCGGAGCTGCCGGACTGAGGCCGCCGCGTTGTGTCGCCCACCAGCGCGTCGTCCTCCACCAGGGCACCCTGCAGGTTTCCCCGGAACCTGCTCACAGCAGCCATGACGTGCTGCATGGGCGATCTGGCCGCCTTCCCGCGCTTCCCTGGTGGGGGGCCAGCATCGTCGCCGGCGGCGGTGGCATTGGTGGCCCGCTCGCTCAGGGGCGCGCGCGCGGGGCTGCGGCCAGCAGGTGCAGCGGCCGCCGCCGGGNTTCCGGCCATTGGGCCGCCGGCGGCAATGATAAGCGTGGGTGACGTTTGGGAGTGCAGCGCCTCGGGCGGGCGGGCTAGACTCGCCTCCCCCCCCCCATCCTGGCCCCGCCGCCTCGCCTGCGCCCGGCTGTGCCACCCCCGGCCGCGGCTCCCCGCCAGCCTCAGCCTGCAGCCCGCCTTCCCCCCTCTGCCCGCCATGGGCTTCGACAAGATCAAGGTCCAGAACCCCGTCGTGGAGATGGACGGTGAGCACGCCGGCGTGCTCACTCGCGCCTCGCGGCTGCGCTTCACTCGCCCCTCCACCCTCATGCACGCTGCAGCTGCTCCTGCTCCTGCATTGGCCCGAGGCCGAGCGTGGCGAGCTCGTATGCACTGGTCAGGTCACCCGAAGATGGAGCGGCGAACTAGGGGCTGGGCGCGCCGCCGGGGCGCCGGAAGCAGCAGGCGCGGCGGCGGCGGCGAGGCGGGCGAGGGGGCGCCATGGCTGCGGCGGGGGGTGGGTTTGCGGGGCCGGGGGCGCGCCAACGGCTCCCTGCCTCCGCGCGCCCGGCCCTGCCCGTTCGTGCCCGTTTGTACATTCTTCTCTGGGCTGGCTCCTCCCAGCCCCTCCTCCTCTTCTCTCATCGTCTGCATCGTCGTGTGTTCTGCAATGTGGCCCTTTCCTTTCTTCGGCTTTGGACATCGTCCATTCTTTTCTGGGCTGGCTTTACCCAGCCCCTCTCCTCAGTGGGCGAGCCCTTTTCTCAGCCCTTGCCCCCATTGGGAGTGCCACTTCTTCGTCTTCTCTATGGGCGAGCACTTGGTTTTGGGCTGGCTTTGCCAGCCCCTCTTCTTCTTCTTCTTCTCTATGGGCGAGCACTTTCTTTCTTCTTTCTCTGCCTCGCGGGCAGGCCATGCTGCGGCGAAGGCCGCTCGCAGCAAGGCGGCCAAGCACTCCGACCACCAGCCTACAGATGAGTTCGTCCCCTTGGCGGTGGACGTGCACGGGGCTCTCGGGTCCCAGTGGCTCGACCTGCTGGCCCGGCTTGCACGGCGTGCTGTCTCCCGCAGGCGCGGCGAGCCGGCTGACTTCAACGCAGCTGGCTCGTGGGCTCAGGTATACCGGATGAGATTGTCAGTGTCCCTCCAGCGGTCCATGGCCTATGCTCTACATCTGCGTGCTGGCCGTGCTCTCGCTGCGGCCTCTGGCTTTCGGCAGGGGGATAGTTTTACGGCAGCTAGTCTGTCGGATCTGCGGCTCCTCACTCGTGACTACTGAGTGATCCATCCTCCCCCTGTGCTCACATGACATCTTCAGGCCCCTCTGTAGCTGCTAAACGCTTGTCGGCCCCTCCGAACCCTTCTCAATTCTTTTTGGGCTGGCTTATCACAGCCCTTGCCCCCATTTGGAGTGCCACTTCTTTCTTTTCTCTGGCCCACTTCCTTCCCGTCCTCCCCCGGCCCCCCGGCTTGTTTACCGAAAAGTAAGTAGTCAATCTGGCCGCGCTTGTTGTCACTTGTTTCGCACTAGGCATTGACCATTCTTTTTGGGCTGGCTTTGCCAGCCCCTCTTCCCTCTTCCCTCTGGCGAGCACTTCTTCTGCCTGAACACTGTATTGGCTTGAATTGGCCTCCCTTGCACCTCATGCGCTCCGCGCGCTTTCTCCTTCGTAGCTGCTAAGCTTTTTTGGCCCCTTCGCACCTTTGTAAATTCTGTTCGGGCTGGCTTTTCACAGCCCTTGCCCCCATTGGGAGTGCCACTTCTTCTTCTTTCTCCCGGCCGGCTTTGCACTGCCCTCGCTTTGCTTCGAGCCTTGCTCCACTCCTGTTGCCCCCATTGGGAGAGCCACTTTCTTGCCCCCCTTGGTACCCGCCCTGGGCTGGCTCCCCCCCGCCTCAGCCCCGGCGCAGGGCGATCCACTGTCTTGACTGCATCCGAATGTTGCTGAGCCACTTGTTGGGCAGAGTGGGTGGCATGCCACCTGGACGGCCGCTTTGGCTCCGTTGCATGCCTTCTGAGCGGAATGGCACCTGCCTGCACACCACACTACCTTGCAGCTGCCATGCTGCGGGCCAGTGAGGCATATTCCTGGTGTTGGCGACTCGGTGACCATCAGCGTCCAGGTGCGGCTGTGCTTTGAGGGCTAGCGCATATGCCCCAAGCCAACAGCCGGCTCAGGTCGACAGAGATGAGGGACCCCTGGCTAGTACAAAGAACGGCCGCACAGCCTGCTCACTCTCTCTGGACGTCCTTGCAAATCGACACCCGCCCTTGCCACCAATGTGCTGCAATGTCCCACTCACACCCCTCCCATTAAGTGCTTCCCGAAGAATGAAAGAATGTGCTCCCGCATGGCCACTCTGTCCCTGTGCGTGCCGACGCGGCTGCTGACACGAGCTTGCCAGCCGCCTTTGCATGTGTTGCTGCTCGTCAATTGGCACTCCTGCTGCTATCTGTAAGCGCGAGAGGTAGTCGTGAAATAGCGTCCCTTCTCGAGATCGAAAATGGTTGTGACGTGCGGCCTCCTTGCTCGTCGGCACGACCACAACGAGGCGAGGCCAACAACCCCCAACACCAGGAACAGGCACGCCAGCACACTCACGACCAGCGAAGCAGACTCCTGCAGTCTTCCTGCTTCTGCCAGCTCCACAATCAACGCACCCAATGCCCAGTCCACTGGCACTGCTCCAACACGATTCGTGAAGCGGAGCCTGGTGCCGACACACAGCAAGCACCAAAATCAGTCTGGCCAACAGGCAGCGAATCTCGACCCTGGCATGCACTTTCTGTAACCGGCAGCGAAGAGGCTCAAGCTGAGGCACGATCCGCTCTGCCTCTTACCTCGTGTCATGCATGGGGATGCCCAAGGCATCATGCAGCAGAGCGACTGTGTAGGCAGCCGAGAAGCAGAATCTGAGCAGGTCTGCAGGCCCTACTTTCGCGTGCCGCACTTGCAGCTTCTGCCAGTCTGCCTCGCAAAAAGAGCGCCCAGCCTCCTCAACGTCTTGCAGCGTTGCCATCTCGCCTAGCTTCAGGAACTGAAAGTGGACCGCAGGTGTATTCGGCATCCGAGTATCAGTGGCATCCATGCAGGCGACAAAAGTGAGGCAGGCAAAGCTAATCAGGGTCTTGATATTCCTGGAACGTGGGAGCCAGACGATGACTACCACTGCTGTATGGTAGAAGTTCTCGGTTGCGAAGAAGAGCCCACGGAGCTCGGGCACAAAGATGCTCCCGATGCCGCAGTGTTTGTGTGGACACGACTCTGCATACAAAGGCCTGGTCAGGCACGAAAGGGCGGCAGCGACTGTGTGCAAGCCCTTGGCACTTCCCAGTAGGAAGTAGTGCCGCAGCTGCCCGTGTCTGCCCGTGCCCGTGTTCGTACGTCGTGAATCTCCCCAGAAACCTGGCAGGCTGTTGTGATTATGAGATGTGCACCTTGGCCGATCTTTAGCAGCTGCAGCGCCGAGTTACGGCAGCTGCTGAAGTTGCCAGCTGCTGTGACTATCAACCGGCCACTCCCATCTTCTGCAGGTTCGTTGTAGCCGCGGGGCTTGCAAGGGTCCAAGGTTACGGCCATGTCTCCCTCCCTGGTTCCTGCTTCGTGCCCGCAGTTGTCCAGTCACCTTCACTTGGAGGGAATGCAGGCCGTTGCAGCATGCCACACAGCTTGACTCTGGGCAAGGACCTACCTGTCCTCACGAGTAGCTCCGACACACCTTCTGCAGCTGCCTCCTGTCCAACATTCGCTCTCACATACAAGCTTCAGGATGGCAACTCTCGAGGTTGGAAGGTCAAGGGATGTGATGCAGCAATCAGCAGATCAACGTGTAACCAAAGGAGTTTCTGACATCACAAGCAGCCTGTACATGCTGGATAGCTACTCATCCTGCCGCCATGACCACATCAGAAAGCGAGAAGGAGCACGACGACCTGGCCAAAGTTCAGGAAAGAGTGGGAGTAGAGGTGGTACGTTGAGCCCGCCAGCATCAGGTCCTGCCGGAACGCTGCAGGCGGAAGGTCCTCTGGCACAAATGTCACCTGTGCAGAGGCGCCCCCCAGCTCCACAATACCGACAGTCTCCTCGGCACTCTTGCCCAGGGTGCCAAGCGCATAGTTGGCAGCCACCCACGCGTACAAGCCCTCCCAGACTCCTGGTCATGCGCACGACGATCGTGGGGATGGGTTCAGCAGCCGCGCGCCTTCTCGCAGGAAGGAGGGCCGGGGCGGTCGCATCAGCATGCAGCATGACGAGTCCCCATCTGACCTGTTATGATCGCCGCCTCCTGGAAGCGGAATGGCGAGTGCAGGAGCTCGGCTCGGCACGAGGCCAGGATGCTGGACGCCACATTGGGCTCCAGCCTCCGCAGGCCTGCTGTGGCCATCAGAAATGCGGGCGTGGCCCCGTGCTGCGGGAGCACAGGCAGGGCATTGGCAGTGGTGAGATGAGCACCCCGGCCATCGTGCCGGGAGGGAAAGGCCGGCAGCGGCGGTGGTAAAGCGAGTACACGCCTGGTCGGCGGGGATGGTGGCAATGGCGAAGGTGAGGAGCGGGCGCAGGGAGCGGCCGGCGTCGTGTGGGCGGGCGGCGAAGGTGGAGAGGCCGGGGCGGCGCTTGATGGACTTGGAGAGCTCGGTGTCGATGCGCGGGAGGCCGGCGGGGCCCGGCTGGTACTGGAAGACGTGGAGGCGCGAGCCGGTGCTGCCGGCGTCGATGATGACGGCGAAGCGCGGGTGGCGGCCGCGGTGGGCGGCCAGCGGGCGCAGGGCGCGCGCCGCCAGGGGGTGCAGCGCGC
>WELB01000355.1:42572-55097 GCA_009602725.1 Spirogloea muscicola | reverse complement strand
TCCCAGCTCCCGCCTGTGCCGCCGCCGCGCGCCCGGCCCTCCGCCCCGGTGCGCCTCTGCACCCCCGCCCCTGCTTCCCGCCCATCCGGCGGCGCCGGGGCTCGGCCAGGAACGGCCGCACGAGACGCGCCTGTCGGCCCCCCTTCCGCCGCTCGCCGCTCCCGGCACTACTGCTGACGGCTCAACGCCTGGCCTCCGGTGCAGCAAGGACGGCAGGACGGCGCGGCGCACAGGCTGAGGGGCGCGTCGCAGCCGGCGCCGCCGACGCCGACGCCGACGAGGAGCAATGCGAGCTGGTCAGCGGCAATGAGCTCGCGCTCGGCACTGGCGGGTGACTGCTGCGCGCGCCCCCACCCTCGACTGCCAGCAGGCCAGCCCAGACAGATACTGGCTCGGCGGCCTCAAAGAGCGCTCAGCGAGGCTGATGGTTTCCTTCCTCCGACTTGCGAATTCCGTTGTGCGTTGCTGCCCAGGGGCTGTTGAGCAGCCAAATTGGTCGTCAGTCGGCCTTACTGAGTAGCTTGCACTTCTCGGCCGCTTCAGACCTTGTCCATGACCTTTGGACCTTTTGGGCTGCCCTCTCACAGCCATCGCCTCCCCTGGAAGAGCTTCTTCCTTCTCCGCTGGCCTCGGCCTTTCTCACCCCCTCATCACGCTTCCACTTGCGGCTCAGGGACAAGTTCGCTGCGCACCTGGTTCAGCCTCGCAAAAACGACACGGGCACGGGTGTGCTACTACTTCCTGATATACTCGGCCATGCGGACAATGACACACGTGACCTTGCCTACCGCCTCTCTTGTCACGGCTACAGGTCCCAGCCTATGAACTCCCCCGCATTGTAGTCATGGGTGCAGCAGCAAGTGTGGCCCGTCTACAGCAGAGTGCTCATCTGCAATCAATTGCAACTTGTCTCAAGTCAAGCTCACTTGCTGGTGGGTGCTGCAGGTGAGGGCGAACACTTTGCGCAAGTGCGCCCTCTGTGGATGTGACAACCAAGTACTTGGTGGTGGCCAGCTGATGGGTTTCTCGTCGCCATTTTGCAGCGTTCTTGTGCCAGACCTCTTCCGGGGCGACCCTTGGGACAAAAGTCGCTCAAAGGATGAGCAGGAAGGCTGGCGAGCCCAGCATACGTCCAAGAGAGTCGCTGCTGACATTGACACCTCTAGTGCATACTTGAGAGATGATGTCCTTCAGGTCAACTCACTCTCACATCAATTCACTGCATGCCCACCAGCAAATGAGATGTTCCAGGCGAGCTGGGCCGCACTCGTCAATTCACAGACTATTTGTTTTTGACAACTAGGGTGGAAAGATGGGGCTGCTTGGTTTCTGCTTTGGAGGAGGCCGAGCTGTGGAGACCTTGGCACGGGATGACAGTCGCACCTTCTCCGCGGGCGCCATCTTTTATGGCACGCGCTTTGACACAATGCTGGGCTCACAAATCAGGGTAAGCAGACCAAAGCTCAGGCCCCTCCAGAGCTCAAGCAACTCATGTCTCTTATGCAAATCTTTCACAGCTGCCTCAAATATACAAGCCGTGGGATAACATGGATATGGGAATATAGTCGGTCTCAGGTCTGTCCCTGGTACTCGTTTCCAGTCAGCAATCAGACTCATAGCCGCTGCTTGCAAGTGTGTGCATCACATCGGAACCTGGTTGCAAATGCCCAATCTAATCCCCTTGTTCCTGTGATGTCATTCCCACTTTTTCTGGTGGAAGGCACCTCTCCTGCTGATAACTGGGGATAATGACGACTTGTCACCTGTCAATGAAGTTCAGAAGCTGGCAACCCTGGTTCCCGGCTCCCAGGTACTGACCAAATGAATGTTCTGTCAACATTCAAGCACCGCAGACAAAAAGCATCAGGACCACTGATTGCCTTTCCTTTGGCTGCCCCATAAGTTCGTAGAAGCCTGCTGCTCACTTGCAGGTGCGGATCTATAAAGGGAGAGGCCATGCTTTTGCACACCACCCTGGCTCTGTTGAGGAGGACGAGGATGCTGAGGATGCATTTGAGGCCATGCGGCACTGGTTCCACACCCATCTCCTTACCTAAATATCAACCCAACCTAACCTTTCACTACCTCCTTACATCACCTTCTCGTTGGTCACCTCACACTCCATGCATAATAATAACAATTTTCTCAAAGAGAGTGAGCCTTGTTGTGGGAATGTGACAGTCGCATACACACAGACCTGAACATTGGCCTGTTGCACTTGCAAATGTTCTGGATAAGTAGCATCTTCGACATGTGGAAAGCATATACTCCATCAGGCTTTTGCAGCCAACGTCGTGGACATCATGAACGAAGTCAGTCGTTTGTCTTCAACCTCTGCTTGCAAGGATGCCGGCCAAGCTGCTTTTGCAGACAGTGCTGATTATCATGCAGTAGAATATCTCTCATTGGCTTGGGCTTGCAAGTATATGCAACACAACTACCCGTTGCCACACAACAAATCATGAGGCATTGCAAAAGCCAGCATGCAACCACTGAAATGCCCACGAGTCACCTTTGCTTTTGACTGGGGGAGGCCTAGGGGCTGATTATGAGCGACACAAATGTACCGATACGCCAGATTGGGCCATCTTTAGATCCTCAACATAAAACCTCGCTCCACACCTGTGACTTTGCGTGGCAACAGTTCACTGCTTGATCACCCAAATAGGATGATGACAGCAGGTACAACGCTGGCGGCTTGCTGCTGTACAGCCTCAGATGAAGGTTCTTTGGGCTTGCATACAATTAGCAGGCACTTAAGGATCACACACAAATCAGCAGTGATTCTTCCGGATGCGTGATGCGTGCTATGACTTGACCAGTGAGAGAGGTACCGCAAAGAGAGATACTAAAAGCATGACGGTGGGCATACCTTCTTACAAGATGCAGTTGCCTGCACATCCGCAAGCTAGGTGTGGCACGATGAAGCTTAACGCCTGACACGTTTGAGGAGCTCACAGGTGAGACGCAGAAGGTCCAGACATACAAAAACATGGTATGAATCTTGTCATGACCAAGCACATGTACTGTAGATGGAGGGAAACGTGCAGTCAGCCATTAGGCTCCGTAAAGTGGATGCGGTCCACAGCATATACAGGGCAGCTCAAGCACCGAGCCGTTCAATTGGTGAAGCTGGTCTTGAAAACGTACCATGTGAGCATGGGACTTATGTCACGTGAGTTGGCAGCAAACGTCTTCTATTCATCAATGCCTAAGTCGAAGGAGGGGTCACAACTCCAAGTGCACGCAGTTGTGAAGTTGGCTGCATCTTTCCACACATTTCTTCGGTTGGGTGCGGGTGGAGAGTGCATACACGTTTCCCCTGCTGCAGGCATATGCTTGAGTGCAAGCTGCGTGTGAGCAGATACAGGTAACCTTCTGTCTGACTTGATGCTGGTCTCACATTCCATAGCTTCGAAGTTGAGCCTTGCACACACTGCCTCATCTGCAGAGTACCTCCAAGCACCGCTTGTCAGATGTCTGGTCGATGCATCCTGGCCCCAAGTCCAGGGTGCATCTCCTTCAGCAGAAGTGAGTGCCTCCACTTCACCAGCTCCCATCGTCTTCTCCTTCACCTTCCCTGATGCATGGGTGCACTTGGCAGGGCTGGCAAGTGATGCCACATCCACAGCAGCATGAGAAGGCAGGTGGCCCTGACTTGTAGAGGGAGCTGGTTTGCTATCGGGCGCTGCGGTAATGTGATTGTCCAGTGCCCCTTTGATGGTACTTAGTGGACCTTGTTGGAATACTACATCGTCCAATTCAAGAATGACACTTGCACCTCCTGCCTGCTGAAGGGAGACTGAGCCAGCATCCGAGTGCTTGTTGTCCTCCTTGTCCACTCCACCAGTGTTGAGCCTCTTGCAGTGCTCATCTTGTTGCTGTCTTACGTCCTTCTCTAGATCAGTAGCAGCTTTGCCTGGCTCAGCTGCTCTGGTATCCTCACAGGAAGGTGAAGACACAGGGGGCCTGCGTCTCCCAAAACGCAACTTGAAAGCATTGCGATTGTCAAACTGACAGGGGGATGTGCTGAAGATGGGGTTTCCTTGAGAAGCCTCCCCGGACCCAAGCGGGGACTGACTGAGCAACGAGCGCCTGAAAGCAAATAGCAACGTGTTCATGAAGGGCATCATGTGTGCGCTGAGAATCACCTTGTTGCAGGCACTGTGACTGAGTCACACTGCTCAAACTGCTCTGCTCGTTACACACAGCTGAAGGCTGCAGGATGAGGACCTTAGAGCATCCTGACCTGTAGACTGCCATCATATCAATCGCTGTAGTCGTTTGGTGGTCTCTGCTGCTCTTCGAGTCAGTTGAAGGTGCACACTCGCTTGGCGTGGCATCGTTAATAAAGCCCGCCAGCTCCTCAACTCCATCTTCGTCCTCTTCAGAAGATGCATCATCGGATATTCTGCACGAAGGTGTTTGTCACAGCTTCAAATTTCAGCATATCCTTCAGAGTCCAACTCTTTATTAGATTCACCTGATGGGCAGGTGCTGAACCCATGCCCAACAGATTGATATGCAGCAGCTCACTTTCAGAGTCCTGGTATCCTCTCTGCATTGACTGTCAAGTACAGTAACAAGGCACAAGAAGCTCACTCGGCTTCCTCATCAAAAAAGTGTCGAGCAGCTTCCCTGCCGCATCTTCTGTGATTACTTCCTGTTGTTGTCACAGAGATCTCATTGAGTCAGTTGCACAGGGCTTGGCCACCTCCAGCACTCAGCACTCAAGGTGGAAATGTGTCGAACGAGCAAGACGAGCATAGTCCAACTCCAGCAGCCTCCTCGTATATATGCAGACAAGGTCAGCATTGAAAGCAAGCTCAAGCCTTAGGCTGAGTAAGGGGGGAGTGCCTAGTCTTAGTGAGATTACTTGTTGTGAGAGATGGCAGTCTGTCTGTCTCCACAGCTTGACTGCTGCTCTTGTACAGGGCTGGTTGACTGTCCCTTACTCGACGCAGGCGCTTCAATCTCTTCCTCGTCAAGAGAGGAATCTCAATCTCCAGCTTGTCAGAGTCCTGACTACTTCTCAGTGTTTGATCTTGAAGGTTGCCTGATGGCGAGCTCACAACAACCAGGTGCTTGTAGCCCTTTCTCCGCAGCACTTCAGGGGTTCCACCGAGCTGCACAACCCTCGCAAGCATGCTTCTCAGAAGCATGCACAAGAAACAGCGAGAGCAGCTAACTCATATCACACAGCTACAATCTCATCGTATGCAAACATTGAACGAGCCAATAACATTTACTCTATAAGCACTGCTAGACAAACATGAAAAGGTTGCCCACCTCGGAAGAAGTGGATGGTTGTCTAGGCTCCTCAACTGCTTGAGGTTGAGCAGAGTCCACTGCCTCTCTAGCCTGTTGTTGCTCCTCATGGGGCGACTCAAGGTAAAGGGATGGCAACTGTCCTACCCTTGGGTCTCCATGACCAGTGGCATCATTCTGACAAGCAAAGCCAGGTGACCGCCTCAACAGGCTGGGTTCACAAGCATCTCTCAGGGGCACGATGCAACTCCTTTGAATACCAGAAGGTTAGCAATATTATGTGAAGGGTCTGAGCGAACCTGAGTAAAATCAATTCCACAGTTGATATCAGCACTCAGCTCCACCTTGCTAAGTGACTTGTCAAGTGACTGTGGGCAGCGGTCTGAGCTCCTGGCCTGCACAGCTGTTCCACCCTGCACCAGAGGCTCCGCAATGAAAACTTCGCCAGATCGGAGCACCCCGGCCACTGAGCTCTGAAAGAGACAACGATGCATCCACGGGCAGTCCACTGGCCATCCATATGAAGAGTCTGCAACCGCTACCTCACTGGCCTGCTCCACCCCCGTGCTCAGCCTCTCTGGCAGAGGCACACTACTTGTTTGCTCCATTCCAGGGCAATGGCTGTTGCCCACTAGCACACCATGGCCATCGACCGGTCCCCCTTCTTCACTAATGTGGATGCACAAGGATGTCTCATCACTCGTATGCAGCACACTGGTGTCTTCACGTCGCACTGCGCATTCACCACCGTCTTTGCCTCTGCTAGAGTCGGGCCCAGAAGACTCCTCAAACCCGCTGCCTTCCACTCCCCAAAGAGAACCTTGATCCCAGCCTTGATCAAACTCAAGATTGTCGTAGGTATTTGTTCCTGCTAGTGTGCTCACAGTCAGGGACTCAGCAACTGAGCCCACTGGCTTGTCTCTTATTTATTTTGAAGATAATTTGAATGCTATATGTCATATGTACTGCAATCATTCTTCGCAATCACTCAGATACTCCAAGCAGATGGTTGGTGACAACAAGCAGTGCTTCGGTGAACCTTACCACGTTCTTGGCTTGCAATATCGTCATTGCAAGCCCTTGGCTCCAGGAGAGAGTGTTGCCAGTGAACCTGTTTACAACAGCTGAGCAATTCTGTCACATAGGCATCATGGAATCACCATCGATCTCTGTTGCACAATGTACATCAGAGACCAGCCAAAGGGCCATGAGCATGAGACTTGTCCTGTGCACCTTTTCAATCTTGGTGCTTGTCTGCAGAGGTGCTTGTCTGCAGCATACCTGGTGGTTAGCTGTGGGCTTGATCTTGCTGAGCTGCTCCGTCATTGATTCGCCATGAAGCTGGCAAAGAATAGCCACAAACATGTACCGACATCGAAGAGAGTGCTCAACCTTGCCCACTGGCGTGACGCTCCTCTGGAACCTGGGGAATGAATTAAGGCAAGGCTGATAAGGAGCAGCAGTGCTAGTATCCGATTGAAAGTAGGCCTGTAGCTTGTTCCGCTCCTCAAGTGTGAGCATGGCAGTTGCTGGATCGACTGTTGGAGCCACTGTGTCTGCTTTCAGTTGGGTATCCAGGTTCTTAGAGATCTTCATATGTTCCATGCGGACCTGAGGAGTCCCGTACTTGAATGGTATCTGCAGCAACTTGCACTTGAATTTTCAGATGGCACCGCGGCTCCCAAGCATTGAGTCAATCAGACCTGCTCTTCATGTCATTCATCTGTCTACTCTCCTTAGACACTAAGATTAACACTTGCCAGCATTTGAGAAGGATATCATACCATGCGAGGGCTAGCCCGCCGCTCAAACTGCCCACCAAAGCGCATGAGGTTTTCGGTGTGCTTTGAGGACTCCATCTTCCGACTTAGTTTCAACTTCTCCATGCCCTTCCCAACAATGAAAAGTGTGAAGAAGTCAAGGTGCACAGGCTAACATCAGTCAACAACTTGCATCTAGCCTGCCATTCAGTCCTGAGAGTCGAAGACGTTACAAGCAGCAGCAAGGCCACATCATGTCACGCTGGCCCTGTAGCAGCCTGTTGTGCACAACTGACATCATACTGTTGCGGTCTGCTAGATCTTGACATCTCTGTAGCACGGGAGGATATCCACAACACCCTGCCGCTTGCGTCCTGTGCGCCCCATGCGCTGGATGATGCTCCTCTCAGATTCAACGTCAAAGCACACAACTAGATCCACCTCTGCGATATCAAGGCCTTCTTCTCCAATGCTGGTCGCCACCAATACATTAAACTCCCCTCTCCGAAACCTCTGCTGGCAAAGCTCTGCTTCAGGTCACTATGCTATTGCAAGGCAGTGCAGGCTGACACTCTGGACATACAGGGCCGCCGTTTGAATCAGTGCCAGCCACAGCTGCAATATTTGCTTACCTCCTCAACAAGCTTCTGTTCTTTCTGTGTCTGGCCCTTGTCTTTGCCTGTACAGAGAGAGGGGCACACCAGAAAGTTTCTGACACATCAAGGAGTAAGCAGTCTTGCACACTGACTGAGAGCGGGGCCAAGTCAAAGAGGCGCAAGGGCAATGGCTGTATACCATGAGATTGCCCAATGAATTTCTCAGCCTTGATGCTATCGTGCTTGTTCAGAAGGTGCACTATGTCCCTGCAGACATTAAAAACGAAGATGAAGTCCTGGTTTCGATGTTTTTCTCAATGAAATGCAGATTGGTTTTCTTTACGTATGCATCTCCATCAACTTAAACATCGACGTTGCATACATTTCACAGAGTAGATTGTAAACCTTTCATCAATGAAATATTGAACCCTTCATTAGTGTTTGAGCTATCATTGCCTTCTTCATATGCACTTGACTAAGAGAAATACTTTGCATTCAAGTGGGAGCTTGACTTGTCAGAAGTCAGGGCCAGGGTTGAGATTCTTGAGATTCCCATCGAGGCTGGCAAATGATAAGGAAGGTTTTGGTTTGCTAGCAGACTCACGTTACACTGCTCCGATATTTGATAAACACCATCGCCCTAGTCTCCTCTTTATGTGCTTCTGGAGGTGTTTGGTTAAGTGGTTAAGTCAAAGCACAAGCCTGAGCACTCTTGATAGCTGCAATGCACCTAGCAGACTTTCAGGATTGGACAAGGTCTGACAAAATCATCATTAAGTGGAACAAGGCAGGTGGCTTGTTGGATACGGAAGTGCTCAACAATGACTTCCTCGAGCTTCTGCATCTTTGGAAATTGATTGGGACTCTGTGCAGCTCGAAGACTCAGCAACCTCACCGCTTCCTGCATGTCGCGTTCGTTCTTCACTCTCGACAGGGGGCTGCTTTCAAAGAATGAGGTTGAGATAAAGTCAGTACTTCCTTGAAACACATGCATCGTACTTCAGCTCGACTGACATGGAGCAGAAATGACAAAAAGTCTTAGTACCAGGAAATCCAGGCAATCCATGCTCTTGGTGGACAACACATACTTCCTTGCAGGCTTCTCTGTTAGGAGGTCATGAGCAGCCTTTGGGCCATGGGTACGAAGGCGCTCGTTTGCCAGAGCCAGAGAAGTACAGACTGCTATACGTGATTGCAAATCTCCACGCTGCCCCTTGGTAAGCACCAGATTCTGCGCCACTGTTGCTTGCTTCTGAGCTAGGACAAATGCCCAAGAGTGGAACTGCAAGATGAAGAGCAGCAGTAGCCTCCAGGGTCCATTAACATGTGATGGATTTATTTGCTGCTTTGCAAAGCACATGAGAGCAAGATTGTTGTCAAACCAGTGCAGATCTGGTCACCAGCAACTTGTCAAGTGCTTCCATGTCAGCAAGCCGTCAATTTTGTGCAGAGCACGATGTGATTGCGTAAAAGCTGTGCCAATGTAAGACGGTAAGGAAGAAGCGGGCTTGCTGTGACATACTGAAGACAGGTCTGGCCTGCTATCGAGGAGGCCATATGATCTTAAAACGTTGACATGTGGCTGCAGGAGTCTCATGAGCAACCGTGTGACGGGCATGTTTTCCTCCTCCACGTCCACCTGATCACCAAGCTAGAGCACAGGCATGAGCAGGCATGCAGCTGCACAGTTCTGGTTAATTCAGGCAGGAAATATAAGGTAGCAACATCTGGCCTTCAGAAGTGCACCAGCACCTCTGCGTGCACTACAGACAACAACCACCAAGGTGAATGAAAAAGAGAGACTGTAGGACTGACCTCATGAACAATATGTTGCTTGTGATGGATATACTTCTGCACGTCTACACTCTGGAGGCTTCGATATTCAATGTGAGAAATGCAAAGAGTATCAATGATGTCCTGCACTTTGTCAGCAGTGACTGCGACACGAGATGTGCAGTCATCATGGATGTGATAAGGGGTCTTAGCACGTAAATGACTGATACTGCTTCTATCTCATATCTGTGGCCAGCATGACACTGCTTGTCTGTCAGAACTGCGGCCAGAATGTGTCTAATGACAAGCTTACTGCAGAGATCATGCTGTGCACGGCCTTGGAGTTGACACATATACAGGGTCGTGCTAGATACTTACACGCAGGGGTCGCAGTGAGCCCTACGATTCGGACACCAATGCCAGCATTTAGCAACTGCAAAACAGCAAAGCAGCCTGCTCATGAACAACGTCGCAAGCATAGAACTGCTGCGGCCACCTTCGCTCTTATCAAATGCCAGCCATCAGGCCTCGCAACAGTGCAGCAAGCATCACTTGTGGAAAACCTGAAGAAAATAAACGCAAAGCCAACACAATTCTTGTGCATCGAAAGATTGTCGTGAGGTGTGTGCTCAGCCTGACAGGTGTGCTTCTTTTACTACACCTTCTTAGCAACAACTCGAGCCGAATTTTGACCGACAGCATGATGGGCTTCATCCACAATCAAGCAGGTCACCTTCTTGTATGGGCAAGAACCTGCATTGCAGAATGAACTGGACCGGTGTGCAGCAAGAGATAATCCCCTTTTGCATTTCCGCACATGTGAGCAATGACAGGTACTCAGAGCAGGGCTGGGCTGAAAAAAAGAATGCGGCTGCTGATATTGAAGACCCGCTGTAAAAGGCCAGCCAGATGCATACAAGTGTTCATGATGGAGCCACAGGCTAGGCAGACAGGGCGCTCTTAGTACCCCCATGTCAGCAGTAGGAAGTCAGAAGCAGAGGCATGCATTGCCAATATCCAGTGGCCTCACCTGACTCGATGTCCTTCTGAAGCGTTTGTGGGGTGAGAAAGAAGGCACTACTGCTTTGCCAACTGTGTCGCCGTTCGGCTGGAGGAACTTCGCCCGTCAGGAGGACAATCTTTGCCTGGACACATATGTTGGAGGAAAGCAGGCTTTAGATTATCTGTCCAGATTCAGTAATGAAAGAAATATGAGGGACCTCATTCCCAGTACATGTCTCATCATGATTACGCTTTTGGCTCAGTGATCCCAACCTCAGGGAAATGCATGATTCTCTGTACAGCCTTGATTTGTTGGCCAGCCAAAGGCCTTGTTGGTGCCACAAAGACAACTTTGCCTGCAAGATAGACAGGGAAGGGTATTGAGTGCCTTCACTCTGATAATACTGGAAGAAGGAAGGCCGTCAAACTATCAGTCATGACCAGAGCAGCAGTGCACAGGACCAGAGTAGGACTTGCATCTGTAGATGCTTTTCTTGCGGTGCGCCACCTGGACCATGCTGGAGCTTGGAGCCTTTGGAGGAGTCCTACCTTTGGGAAACCACCTCAAGAAGTTGTACATGACAACAGCAGCTACAAAAGTCTTGCCGAGGCCCGTGGGAAGGCAGACTAGGGTGTTGCCAAGCAGTGCCCGTTCTGTGATGTCGTACTGGTAATCCCTCCGCTCCATGTTTGCTGGCAGAAAATGACGAGCGACCGCATGCATGAGATAGTATCCTCGTCATTATAGCACATGGTCGACGTCATTCAGGTCTGGCAGAGCCCAAGGCCCCTTAACAGACTCAATTGACGTGTACTTACTTGATATTCAGTCACTTGATATGTCGGCTCGTACCAGCGAGTGGGAGGCCTTTGCTGTGGGTGTGTGACAATCCGGCCTTGATACCTGGGTAGATCCAAGTCGAGGCGGTCGCCTCGTCCAGCTCGACGGCGTCGTTGCCGAAGTCGAGCTCCAGGCTCGCCGAGTGAGCGGAAAGCGTCCTGCTGCCGGCGAAGAAGGAGTCCAGCTTCCTCTGGTCCTGGCCGAGCGCGAGGGCCTGCCCGCCCTGTGCGTCTGGGGCTCCTCGTGCACAGGCGGGATCCGGGCCTCCAGGGCCCTGGCGTCCGCCACCGGCGCAGGCATCGGCCGGTGCCGCGACTCCAAAGTGTGCGCGCTCGATCTCGGTCGCAGCGACAGCTGCCGCGTCCCAGTCGAAGTCCTGCGCGGAAAGGGCATTGCATCAGCGGCAAGGGAGGGCCGTCCACGGCCTCGCCGTGCACCAGCTGCAGGCACCGGGAGAGCCAGCGCGGCTCTATCGGTGGAGAGTCCGGCTGTCGGCAGCCCCCGCTCACGTCGTCAAAGGACGCCATGGAGCCGTGGCTGGGAGGCGCCTGCAGCCGAGAGACCGGGCGCCCATGCCCGCCCGGCCAGCCGCTTGGGCGAGAGCAGGCGCGAGGCCGCAGGCTGCCGGCCGGCAGGAGGCGGGGGACGGGGGGCGCCCGGCGGCAGAGCCCGGCGGCGGGGGCGCAGTTCGAAGGCGGGGCGGGCGCGGGAGCCTGCGACGGGGACGGGGACGGGGACGGGACGAGGGCCTGCCCGCGCGGGCCTCCGCCGTCGGCTACATGCGCCGTCGGCTACATGCTTCTACTGTATCGAGAAAGCGCGGCCAGATGGACTGGGGGCTGTGAGAGACAGAAGTGGCACTCCCAATGGGGGCAAGGGCTGCGAAAAGCCAGCCCAAAAAGAATTCACAAAGGTTCAGAAAAAGGGCTCGCCCATTGAGAATATGGGCTGGAACAGCCAGCCCAAAAAAGAATGAACAGAGTACAAGAAGAAGGGGGGGGAAGCCAGGCGAAGCCCTAAGGCGAAGCAGAAAAAATGACAAGCACACAAGAAAAAACAAAGCAGCTACTAACCACTCAGTAACCCCTGCTAAGCAGGCGCAGGTCGGAGAGGCTATGCTCCTGGAAGTATGTCCCCTGGCCAGAGCCAGAGGCAGCAGCAAGGGCTCGGCCAGCACGCAGGTGCAGCGCACGGGCCATGGACCTCTGCAGCGAGACGGCCAGGCGCATGCGATACACCTGGGCCAACGACCCGGCGGCGGGGAAGTCCACCGGCTCCCCATGGA
>WELB01000355.1:5759-34637 GCA_009602725.1 Spirogloea muscicola | reverse complement strand
CCTCCTCGCCGCCCTCGGCGCCGCCCCCGCCCGCGCGGGCGCCGCCGCGCCAGCGCCACCTGCTGCCCCTCGGACGGCGCCAGAAGTTTGTGCCGCTCATGGCCACTCTGCTCGAGGACCCCGTGCTGGCCGACCTGGCCGCCAACCCCTCCCTGCGGGATGTCGACACCCTCATCGCCGTGGAGAAGGGCAGCGCCATGAAGCTCACCGTCAAGAAGCTCGACGGCCAGACCTTCGGTCAGCCGCTCCAACCTTCGGCCCGGCCACGCGAGTGGGTAGAAGACGCGGCACCCTCATCGTGCATCTGGTCCGTGCGCCGCCCTTGACAAACACGCAGTCGTGCTGTGGTGAGTCTGCCTGTCAGAGGTCGCCGTGATGAACAGCGCGACCATCTCCGACCTCAAGCGCGCGGTTGAAAAGGTCGTGAACGAGGCGGAGCAGAGCGCCCTGGGCCACCGCCACATCTCCTGGTGACCGCCTGCTCCTTCCCTGCTGCTCTTGTCGACTCCCTGTGCAATCCACTCTACGGCCTTTGCAAGAGGCTGTGCTCTCCGTCTGTTTAGGCTGACGGTAGCCCCTCCAATCTCCGCACATGCAAGCGGGCTAGAGGGCTGCCCAGATGCGCACAGAGGTCTGCCACTGCGTTGCAGTCATTGCCGGCCTTCAGATACCCAGTCCCTGTCAAGTAGTAGATTCTTTTGCGCTTGCCCGCAAATGGTTTGTGGCAGTACTTCTTCAGAACGAGCGCGGGTCTGACCTGTCCCATATCAGCCAGAGCTTTGTCTTTGCACACCGGTCTGGCTTCTACCACAAAGAGCTGGTCATTGCCTCCCAAGGGCAGCTACGCTGCAGCAGTTGCATGCTACACATCCATGATGGCCGTTTGCCTGCGCTAGCTCAAGTCTCTTGCCATCCTAAAGTCCTGACAGATGCGAGACACTGTGGCCGTGTGGCAGGAGTCATGTCTGGGGCAACTTTTGTTTGGCTTACCAGGGCCAACGCCTTGTTGCAGATAATGAGCTGCTCAAGAGCTATGGGTTACGCAACACTGACACGGTATAGCGGGGGAAGCTCTCCTGAACACTTGCTGTTTGACTTGGGCTGTTTCCAAGTGCTGTAAGCTTCGACTTGGCATTACTATCACATGAATGTCTGTTGCATAGCTCTGATTCACATTGTGGTCTTTCAACACAAGCAAGGTGCTGCTATTTGCAGGTCGACTTCATGCACTACGTGCCGTTAAAAGAAGCCGGGACACATTCCCGGGCAAAACGACGGCGCTTCTTCCATGGACTCCGTGACAGGTGATCAGTGGTGATTGACATCGAATGTTACGGGTATGTAAGATGCACAGATTCAAACAACAGAGCCATGACGCTCTGCTGTACGAGGAAACTTGTGTACTTCACTTGCCTGCAATATGTAAAACAAGCGCCCTAGGTCCCATCATTGCTCCTCTTCCCAAATTGAATTGCTCCTCTTCCAAATTGAATAAGTGCTTTGCATGTCAGCATTGTCTCTTCATGCTCTTTCTTATCATCCTGAAAAAGTTCACATGGCACAATGACCTGGTCTCAAGTGACTTCCCAACACGACAAATGTGACCCCAACAACGTTTGAGCATCCGAATTAAGATTGCTGCTCTGTCAGGGAGGGGGTACACTAAACATGACCTTACATGATGGGGCTTTCGACTTTCGAGCTGTCTATTGTACATGCGTCAAAAAGAAAGCTGTAATGGGCAGGTCAAAGGCCGCGCAACTGGGTAGTCCTCTGATAACCAGTCAATGCCCTGAAAGCTGCAGAGCACAACTATACTGGCTGTCCAATCTCCTCCAGCGGTCCTTGGCCCACGTCTTCGGGTGAGCATCACTCCCTTTTGGGCTTGGCCTCTCACATTGGGAGTGCCCATAGGGAGTGCCACTTCTCTCACAGCCATTGCCGTAAGATTGGAAGAGCTGTTTCCGTCGAAGTGAGCACGAGTGAGCACGGTCAGACCCGACAGGCTGACTTGGGGAGCCGGAGCAGCGCCACAGAAGCCAGCGGCAAGAGAAGAGCGGACGAGTGGGCGCGCGGCGCTCCTCTCTCTCTCGCTCGCGTGGTGGCAGCGTGGTGGCATTGCGGGGCAGGCGGGCGCCCCCGCCCCTCCGCGCCTCCCTCGCTTGCCTTCGTGCTTGGGCTGCTCAGGCCCTCCATCACACACCCCGCACTCCATTCCTGGCCGCAGCCGCAGCGCGAGCCCCAGCCTCGCTTCTGCCGAGCTCGCGCCCCACCGCGAGGCCGCCAGCTCCGTCGCACCATGGACGACCACGGCGGCCGGCCGTCCGGAGGCGGGGCTGCGCACGCGAGCGGCGACTGTGCGCCGGCAGGCTTGGGGCTCGACTGCTTGCCTCCCGAAGCTCTCCAAGTCAGTCACCACACCTCTACCTCACACCAGCATCTCAACCTGCTCGTGCGCCAGCCCCAGGCGGCAACAGCAGCTGCCACCCACAGGGGGCTGCTGCTCCTCCACGCTTGCCCTGCATTTGTAAGGGTTTAGGTTCAGAGTTCAACCTTAGCCTAATAAACCCAAAACACCAGCATTCGGGTCCGCGCACGACAGAAATATAGCTGGGCTTTGCGCTTCCGAGAGCAGCTGAGAGCTGCCTGTCTTCGGCAGGTTAGAGCGTGGTGGCTAAGTTCCAGACATGTGCAGGGCATATTCAGGTGCCTTGGGTTCGGAGACCTCAGCGTTTGTGCTGCAGTGTGCCGTTCGTGGCGACTCTGCATCGCCGATGACAAGGTCAGGGACCGCATTCCATGAAGAACCTCAGAAGACCACGACTTCATTGTGCAGTCAGGGGAGATCAAGATTGGCATGCTTTGATATGTCATGAGCAACACACAAACCTGGGCCCCTGCTCTCAACCCCATGCTGCTCGTTCTTCCAACTCACTCATGAGAGCCAGTGCACCTTGCCAACAACCACCCTCGTCTGCAAGTGTGACTGCAGCACCATATGCGTGCTCTGAGCATTCGGCGCCGTACACTTGCAAGCTGCTGTATGCCAGACGGGCAGCTTGGGAGGATTTTGCATGCGCGAAGATCGCAGAATCTGCACTTGTCACCCCCCTACATCCTGCGCCAGGCAGCTGAAGCAGCGAACATTACGGCCATGGTTGTCCTGGCCGAGGAGTATCAGACCAGGGGTGACTGCACAAAAGCCATGGAATGGTTACGGAGAGCCGCTCGGCAGGGTCACCAGGTAAGATTTCCCCTCACTAGCCAAGTTATCTGTTGCAACCATATCCTTCTTCTGCTACCCACGTCGTCTGTTGCATCTCCACATGGCCCATGTTGTGCCCATGTACAATCATGTGGAGTAAGCATGCACAGGAGCACCAATCGGGGGTTGCGGTCAGTTGTCTATCTTGATCGCGGACAGCCAAGAATGTCAAGGGAGTGTCTGTAGGGAGTGAGTGAAGAGGATGGTGTCTAAGGTGAAGGGTGGGGGTCAATAGAGAAGGTCATTTCTGTATGACAACATATTGTTCTTGGCATTCGTGAAGAGGAGACTCTTTAGCTGTTGCTCCAGCTGCTGTGGAACCTGCAGCCATGTACTTGACTCGCGAGCGCTGCGTATTGACGTTGCAGGGCTGCCAAATCAAGGTGGCCGAAGCCTACTACCGCGGAGAAGGAACCTGCCCGCGTGATGGCGAGGAGGCACTTGTATGGCTGCTGCGAGCTGCCAGAAATCCTGACGCCACGAGGGCATTGTCTGCTAAAGCTGCGGTAACGGACATACTGAGATGAGCTATAGGCAATCCTGTGCAGATTTGGGGACATGTGGCATGCTGGATTATCCTGAAAAATCACTGATACAGATCAACGTGGTGCAGGTTCTCCTTGGCTTTATGTACCTGGATGGCGAGGGCACGCATCGACCAGACAATACTGAAGCTGTTAGATGGTACGTGGTCCTCTACGTATCAATTGCAGCCTGCAGGTGTTTGTATGCTCAGCATGCTGTGGGCATTAGCAAAGTTGGCAATCCCTTATGAGGGAAAGCTGAGTACTCCGATGCTCCGAAAACATTGACCGCTGAAGTATACCACCAATATTACTCGACAGGTTTCAGTTGGCCAGCAAGCTTGGCAACCTCGATGCTGAGCAGATTGTGGGCTGGCTTTGGAACACTGGTCAGTACTAAGTGACCACTTGGCTACTTCTTGTCTTTAGGATGGAATGAACAAGGATGCGGTGTTGTGTAGCGACTTTGGTCTATATTGTGACTGAGTATACAAGTCTAGGGTGCCAGAAATTAGAGCTAACCATAGCTGCTCATGATCGTAAGTGCACCCCGATAGGGTTGTGGCCAAGTTGTTACCCTGTCCATGCTCATCAGTCGAGCTGTACTTGAGCCTCATGCCCTACTTCTTCCCACTCTGCTGATGCTGTGAAAGTAAATTTTGTTTGCACTTCAGCCAAGCTGCTGCCCTTTGTAGATACTGCAGATCAATATAGATGGCTTGCAGCTCAAACCCTTGCTATCAAGCAAGACATTCCTTTAAATTACATGGTTTGGTTCATCAATGTCTACAACTGGTCTTTGTCATTGTTATCATTCTATTATTTTCTTGGGTAGACTTTGTCATGAGCAACCGACTGCAAGTGCTGGATACAGGTCACTTGACATTCTTGAGTTGCAGTATACAACCAATTTTAGATTCTCATCAGCCAATTTGGGGCCATTGGCAGAAAGTTTGAATGTGTGCCGATTTTGAACAAATAATGAAAAATGAAGTCCTCACTTCCAGCAAGGCACCTCCATCATCTCCATCAAGCCAACTACCGGTGTCAAAAAAGCAAGTCTCTACTTTGACTACGAATTCGCTTTGTTGCATACAATTCCTAGTAAGGCAAGAATGTGTCGCAAGAGGTGGACGAACTTATGCACGTGTTTCAAGTATGACAAGTTGTGCCACTTGACAACAGAATTGCAGGCTACTTGTAGTAATAGTAATTTACTGGAGGAGGAGGAGGATCCACTGGCGAAGTTGCACAGGCAACAGTCAACGTAATGGACTTGCCCTGTGTATTTGACCAAGTAATGTAACCAGTCGAAGCGCCACCAACGGGGCCGTTTATCTGCAGCATTGCAATTGTATATCATAATCAGGCATAAACGTGGTAATCTCTCCCAGCACTGAAACTTTGACGTCCTCAGTACGCAAGCTCGTCAATGAGGCCCTTGATGATACCATGGTTTTTGTCGATTGTGACATAGCATTGCAGCGGTGCAACACTCGAGTCAAGCAGAAGAGATTCTAAGTCTCACCGTGATGCTAACGTTGAAGGAAAGTTTGCCAAGTGCGGGAAATGCCAGCCTTGTGGGCGAAACCACAAGAGTGACAGACGGTGGTTGTTGCACACTGACTGTATAAACCGCTGCTGGACCTGTGTTGGTTATTGTACGTGTTCGAATTATGGTAACTCCTTGGTTACTGTCAAGAAGAAGAGACAAGGATTACGCATGGTCAGCTGTAGATTGAGGGCAGCCCGACACTTGACATGCACGCTACTTGCATATTCTGAAAGTTGTATTGGGTATGGCGACTCTCATCATATGCCGCAGTTCCTGTGCTTAGGAAATCAAAGCTGGACGCCCAAGGAGGTAAATAATCAAGAGAATCATAACCTTGAACCAACGGAAGAGGCTTTCGAGTGTTTAACAACTTTTGACCAACAAAGCCTGCCAGTGCATCCAGCCGTTTCTTGCACTACCTGATTGTGGATATGTACGGAGTGTTCAATTCAGATGGATTGGCATATTTGCCAGTCTTCGTACAGTTTTCTCCAATCGATGACAGGACCTGTTGTGGCGTTATGTTCGGGGCTCCGCACATGTATTTCACCCATTCAGGGTAGCCTGGTAGCAAGGAAAAGCATTTGTCAGTAATTCTGCTGCATTCCTGCAGTTGGCTGAACTTGCATACTATCTTCTGCCAAGCAGCAGGGAAGGAGAGATCCATGACTATCGGCCCAGAGGAACTGAACTTGTCTGAAGGCAGTGCTACCGTGAGTAGCAAAGACAGAACACCTGAATCGAAGACAAGGACTGCTTGGATGGCTTTATCAGCTTGCACATGACCAGCACCCATATCATCCACAGTCGCTGTTGCAAACGTCCCTACGTCGCCTGACGTATGCTGGCCAGAAGGAATTGCAACACGGTGAGGGTGTTGGTGTTGGCTGCTCAGTGCACAAGCGCTGTCCAGGACAAGCCTGGGACATGCCTCAAGTATACTGCCGACAGGTGAGTGTATTAGCAGTGCTACCATGAGACAGAGTGAGTCATGTGAGGAAGCTCCGGCACTCACGGCAGTCCTCAAAGGCATGTTCCAGCGGTCCACCACAGTTGTCGTGGTGACCAGGGCTGACTTGATCATGGAAACGGACCAAGTCGGGTGAAGCTGCCGGAGAACTGCTGCAATGCCCGCTATATGTGGAGTGGCCTGACTGGTGCCAGTGACCTGAGCAAAGAGAGAACCCGCCGGCGCTTCCACACCATCTACATTGAAGGGGGACCAAGCTCCCCAGATGGACTGTCCGGGGGCGATGAGGTCTGGCTGCAGTGGACAAGATGGTCTACTCAGAGCTGCCCAAGAGCTTCTCAGATGCAACGCAAGCAAAGAGAAGGCATGGGACACTTGCTCGCAGGCGATTGTGGTGGTTGTCGTGCAGACAGTGTACCTTGAGAATCTCGCGTGTTGCTGGATTAGGGCCAATACTAGAAAAAATGCCCACCGTTGGAGACTCTAACGTGTATATGGGTGTAATTCCCTGAATCCTTCCTTCAGGCTTACTTGAGCCACTTATATAT
Organism: Spirogloea muscicola; assembly: GCA_009602725.1. Lineage (NCBI taxonomy): Eukaryota > Viridiplantae > Streptophyta > Zygnematophyceae > Spirogloeales > Spirogloeaceae > Spirogloea > Spirogloea muscicola. The sequence continues at coordinate 27,775 of WELB01000355.1, read as the reverse complement.
GTATACAAAGACTGTCAATGTCACAAGGGAGATCGAATCTGTATTAGTACAATGTCACACTGCGGATGTTGAATCTGTACTGATTGACCTGGTAAATGTGGGTATCATGTACACCAATCAGGCACATTTGGGCACAGACAAGTACCGTAAGCGCAAAGGCAAGCATACTGGACAACATCCTGGATTCTGCAGAAGTGTAAGGGAGTACCGTGGAGCTGGCAGAAGTAAGGTAAACAGCTGGCAAGGGCCATTGTGACCCAGGATGTACATCAGTGTTGTCCGAGGTTGTGAAGATCGCTCCAGCAGCTCCCAGTGCAAGAGCTGCAAGCATGGCAACCCGATGTTAGATCTCCAAACTAAGGCTCACATTCCAATTTGTCAAAACATCTTGTGCACACATGCAACCGGCAGTCACGGAAAGGTCCACTGACTCTGATAGGCGGAGCCTCTAGCAGACATGCATCACTGGTGAAATTTAGCACCATGCAGCTGCTGACTCCCTATTGTCTTGTGCTTTAGAAAGGCAGCTCATCCGTTCAAAAAGATTGGGACTCTTATGGAGATCAAGAACTCCTCACAGGTGTTCGCTGCAGCATCAGCTGTGGATGACAAGAGAGTGTGGAAGCTGTTTGAGATGTACTCAGATGTTGCCTGGCAGACCAAGATCTTGCCCCGAACCATGGTTGCATTGAAGAGGGCTGGGTTCTGGCAGAAAAGCAAGTCACTGTCGGTCGACGACACTCCCGAGGCTTTGGCTTTGTCTGCAGTGACGATGCTGTATAGAGTGCTTGTGCCCCTGGTGCTGGCTGCAGCGTGCAAGCGAATGAGAGGCTTGTGTCAAGAGAGATAGCATCAGGCTCCTCTTGTAGCTGCGACAAGGCACTTATGGTGTTCACAATCTCTAAGTGCCAAATTGCGCAGATGTAGACAGGCGCAAAAGATGGAACGACAGAGCTTCACTGCTTGTCCTAGCTGCATGCAGTACATGCATCGGCTGACCTGTGATGGAGCCTCCGGTAAGATTCCACCCCCCTACTTGAGCGTAAGCAGTATAAGTGCGGTCCGTGACAGATCCACCGACTGTTATCTGTTTCAGACATAAGCAATATCAGATTCTGCTACATCCTCCATCTTGTCAAGAACTGGGCAGCTCTGGCTGTTACGAATTGGTATGAAGTCGTTTCCAGCTTTGTCAGAGGGCTCGCATATCACACATGCAGGAGACGACAATGAAGAGAAGCAGCAAAATCGTGGAAGGCTATTATATGAATTCAGCATTGGGGACACTGATCGTCACCAACCTGCCACGGCGACCACGAGACCACTTGATCAAGGTTTCCAGCGGCCTGAGCCGAGAAAATGCCTGCTTTGCTTGCCGTGAGCAAAGCGAGCTCAGAAAGATCAACACTCGTTGGATTGCTGGGGACATGAGCGTAGCTGATGCTGAAATTGATCACATCGACGCCGTCAGCCACAGCCTGTTCACAAGGGGATAAGCTCATTAGGCAGGGTCGTCATGACGAAGTCTGTGGCTCATTGTCTCCGTATGCAGCTTTCAACTACCTCGTGGGAGCTACGAAGGTCTTGATCTGCAAAGACCCAGCTGAAGTCTGAGAATGAGCACCTGATCAATAGCCGCCATGACGTCACTAAGGAATATGAGGCCTAGCCCATTGGAGTTCTCCCACCTAATCTTGTAGGCAGCAATTCTGCATGCACATCACAGGACAAGTGCAACAGCTCTACATATTTACTCTTTCGAAGGGCAGATACTATGAGAAGCTTCATAACCAAGACAAGAGTTTACTGCAGTAGATGAGACAACAGGCTGCAGCTAAAGCCGTGCAAATGCAGAACATCAAGGTACCTGGCTCTTGGCGCCATCCCTGAAGCATACCCGTAGAGAACATCTTTCTGGATGACTGGCACGCCTTGATTCCCAGCAGCAATGGAGGCAGTGTTGCTACAAGGAACCAAACCACAAAAGCATTTTGGTCAGCCGCACGATGTGTTCAGGGACGCAGATTACACGTGTGATGTTGCACGCTGTTTGTGAACATGCACTGATATATACTTGCATTCTGCTACAAAAGGACAGACAGCTTGTGGCAGGGACGACGACTCGCTAACCACAGCAGAACTGCAACACTGAGGAAGAACGAGACTGACAAACCTGCCGTGCCCAAGGATGTCACGGGGGGACCTGAACTCGCTGTTGGCCAGCGTGTAGCCATTCGCCTGGCCATCCGCGAGGAAACCGTTGATGAAGTAGTTGGCACTGACGAGCTTGTTATTGCAGCTGGGGAAATCTGCAGTGGTATTGCACTTGCCCTTCCAGTTCTTGAGCTTCTTGTATCCCCTATCGCAGAAGCTCGGATGCTCTGGACCACAGTGTGGCGCAAAGGTGTCAGTGCGATGCTGATCAAGAAAGTGTCAAAGACTATACTAGCAATGAGTCTCGTCAAGTGCATGCATGGCCTGGCAGGACGACGTCAGAGTTTATGCACTCGTCCTTGTTGCCGTAGTGTCTTGACAAAGACTCGACACGGAGGGCGCTACAAGTCTTGGTCGCAGCGCAAGCCTGACACGACGCAGGCGTGATCAGTGTCAATAGGTAGCAGTAGCTTCACCTGGATATATGCCGGTGTCAACAACGCCAACGACTATGTCCTCGCCAGCATTGTTGCCATTGGCACTGCCGACAGCACCCCATGCAGTAGCCATGTTCAGGAACTGTGGTGTGTACGTCGTAGTCGTGATCATACGCGTGTCACGCACGACATGTGCAACCTCGGGATGCTCTCTCAGCTCCTCGACCTGTATGCGGGTCACGTGGGCAAAGTTCACTCTAAGAGACCCGAATCACGCCCTGCCCTGTGATGTCCGAACCGCCCGGTGCTCTTTGGCGCTGCCCGAGCTGAAGCTAATGCTGCAGTGCTCAGTAGACAGCAAGTGCTGCACTAGCTGTCCAAGGCCAGGCTGGCGACCAAGACGAGAAGGAGGGATGCTGTGCTAGCACCTGAACAGAGTTGCACGGATTGGGCCGACTAAGTGGGAAGCGGATGCAGGGCTTCGACACGACCACGCGTGCATACCTGAGCTGCAGTGAGGCTGACAGCGAAGCCGTTGAGCGAGTTGGTGTAAGAGTACAGCTTGGTCGCGGTTCCGGAGATCGAGCCCAGGACCTGGTCGTGCAGGTCAGTCAGCAGCCCCCTGTAGGCAGCGACGTGGGGGCTGCGCAAGCATATACCGAGTGAAACCCCATCAGCTCATGGTGCCGAGAGGAAAAGTAGCTACTCGAATTGAGCTGGTACAGGCTCCGGAGGCGCGGCCTGTCAGCAGCTGCTGCACGACTACGGCCTTTACAAGGCCCGTGCAGCAGCCGTTCCCAAGTTTTGCCGACGGTGTGGGAGAGGGTATGTGAGGAGGAGGCGGCCGGCATGCCGCTCGAGCTGGACTGGAGAGACACCCGAATGGGGCCCCTGACGGTGAGCAGGCAGACGTGGAAGCGGGAGTCGACCGTGTACAGAGAGGGCAGCTCTCACGGGCGTACGCCGAGCGAGCGCGAGTACATTGCAGGACGAGGGGCCCGAGCTGGGTGGCCTGCGAAGCCGGTGGACCTGTGGGGGTCGAGCTTGGGGGAGCCGGCGGAGCCGGCCGTGTGCGGGAAGCCGTCCAGGTTGCCAGCGTAGGCGGCCACGGGCTGGTGGCGGTTGAGCACGACGAGGTGGACCTCGGCGGCGGCGGCGGCGGCGGCGACGAGCACGGCCANGGCTGGCCTGCAGGCGGCGGGGGGCCGGGCGGGCGGGCCGGTGGGCGCGGGCGGCGGGCCTGCAGGCCTCCCCCGGGAAGCCGGACCGCCACCCCGGCTGACCACCGCTCCCCTCGCTTTATCCTCCATCGTCAGGCCCCTCTGTAGCTGCTAAACGCTTGTCGGCCCCTCCGAGCCCTTGTGCATTCTCTTTGGGCTGGCTTATCACAGCCCCTGCCCCCATTTGGAGTGCCACTTTCTCTTCATCCTCCCGCAATTGCTTTGCGAAAGCGCTGCTCGGCCTCTTCGGATCTTGTCGACTCTTCTCGGGCTGGCTGTTCACAGCCCTCGCCCCCTGTGGATGAGCCCACTCTCTCTCCTGCTTGCAGCGCGCTCAGGCTCATGCTTTGCACCAGCAAGTCGGGCGGGCTCTTGTTGGTGGCAGAAGGGCTGGGAATCTACCATCCGGTGTCCAGGCATCAGTCAGCGACCTCCACGTGCTGACTCGTGAAGACTGAGCCGGTCAATCTGCAGTGGGTAATGTACGTCGTCAGATGTGCTTGCCGTTGGACTTGGCCACGGCCACTTTGGCCGTTTATCCAGTACACGCGAGTCTCTGTCCGGGCTGGCTTCTCACACCCCTTGGCCCCGTTCAGCTTTATCTTACTTCCTACTGCTGACACGGGGGTAATAAGAGCGCCTTGTCTGCCGAGCCTGTGGCTCCGCTAATATAGTCATGAACACCCTCTGCATGCACCTGGCTGGCTTTCACACCCTGTCGTTTAATATTAGCAGCCGCATCCTTCTCCTTCAGCAGCGCGCTTAGGCTCGTGCTTTGCACCAGAAAGCCGGGCGAGCTCTAGTTGGTGGCAGATGGGCTTGGACTCTGCCACCCGGTGTTCAGGCATCGGTAGCGACCTCCATGTGCTGACCCGGTGGTGACTGAGCCGGTCAATCTGCTGCGGGGAAGGTTCGTCATTAGATGTGCTTGCTGTTGTACTTGGCCACTTCGGCCACTTGACCACTTGGCCACTTCTCAATCCACGTGAGTCTCTTTCCGGGCTGACCCCTCGCCCACCTTTGGCACAGCTACCTCCTCCGCTCTCCGGGCGCGTCCGCTTGGAAGCAGCAGGTGACGTCCACTGCAGAGGTGCTCGCCTCTGTTTCTCTCAGGCACTCCATCACTTCCGACACGCTTCCAATCCTGCCGCAGCAGTGGTTGTGCCTTCCCCTCTTCTCGCCCACTGTGCCCCTCCATCTATCACTCTGTACACACTTTATCCTCCTTCACCCTCTCTGCCGCCGTCTGTCAGTTTGCCCGCCATTGGCTCAGGCCCACAATCTGCACCAGACCACTGGGCACGCTTGAGTTTGTGGCACGGGGGGAGATTTGGCACCTGCCGCCCGACAGACGGGCATCTGCTGGCGACCTCTATGTGCAGCCACTGGGTTGAACGGCACAGCAGCATGCAGCCTACGCTTGTGTAGATTTGCTTTTCTTTCTTGTGCTCAGCGCCCCGGCCCGCCCTGGCCCATTCAGTGCACGCTGGCTTTCCCATCGCTCCTGGCCTTCCTGCGCGGCCTACCTCCCAGCGACCTCCCCTGCCCTGTCGCCTGTCGCCGTGCTCAGCACACAAACACACATGCCTCTGCACACGGCCGCTGCTGCCACCACGGCCCGAGCAAATGGCTTGACCGGCCGCCTGACCCTCAGCCCCCACCCAAGCTCTATCTGACCCACGGCGCGCCACCTCAGCCTCCTTCCTCAAACCAAACCATCCAGGCTGTGCCAATGACCAGCTGGCTGCGGGACGCCTGCTCCTTGCGACCAATGAGGACACTGCACGCCCAGCCTAGCACTTGAAGCCATGCTCATCTGAGCAACTCCCTATGTGACACCATGCCGCCCAAGGCAAGCAGGTGCAGAGACAAAACGCTTTGATCGAAGCAAATACAAGCACAACAAAGCGTGTCCCAAGGTCATCTTTGCGCTTTGCTGCCAGTCTTCTCCCTCTCCCTCGTCAGATATAGACGCTCCAGCACTCGGCGAGCCTCGCACTGGGGGAAGTTGGATAGGTCGTAGTAATGCGGCGCAATGTCTATCAACCACTCCCCTTTAACGTCTGTCACGATTCTGATGAAATTGCGGCTGGTGAGCACGAACTCATTGTACAGCACCCACTCTGGCTTGTGATCCAAGCAGGTTGAAGGATGTAAGTGCACCATCTGCTCCACGAAGCCCACCACCACCAATCAGTACAAATGCTGAGCTCCTACTGGACCATTTGACCATATAGTGAATGCAAGTCCTACAGCACCATGTAACAGCGTATCTATGTTGGATGCAGGTCACAAGATAGCTCGCCAGCTAAAATATCCTGAAGTGCTCGGGCCCATGGCATGTATTATAGAGTCATGACTAGGAGGGTGCAGTCTGCCAACAAGACCTGATTGTCCTTGACAGTGAGGTAGTGCCCGGTGCGCTCAAGATGGGCCACTTGCATGAAGTACCCAGCAAGGATGGCCTTGCGAATGTTCTGGTAGTAATCCCGGGAATTGAAGTCGGTGGAACACATCTTCAAGCCATACCGTGACATGATGCGAACTAATTGATTCCTGACATTGTCTGCCGACTTCAAAGCCCTCGTGTTCACGAAATTGTCATAGCACCACGAAGGGTCCTCACCTGCCAAGGCATTGCCGTGGACAAATCGATATCAAATGAGAGGGATTCTTGGGGGGGTATGCCAGGGCAGCAATCTGAAATCAGCACTCACAATGCACTGCATGTAGCCCTAAAAATGGTTCTATGACCAAAAGAAAGGAGAAGCAGGTCTGCTTCCAAGAAAGACCTGAAATTGACAACTCCTCAATGCACCTTGCCTCATGCAATTCTGAAGCACTCACTGTTCTGCTTGAACGCGTGGTAGACGTTGAGTAGCGTCAGGTGGTCACCGTCGATGTGAGCAAAGCGCGCCTTTGCCTCATCAGCTGCTTTTTGTGCCTCCCGCGGCCGCAAGAAGCAGTTGGGGACTGATCCGAGGCGCAATTTGCATTCACATTCCCGAGGTTAAGACAGAGGCGGCAGGAGCCAGAGGCCAGCCCACGGTGGTCAGCGTCTCAGTGGCAGGAGGCTGCGACGAGGGTGGGGGCCACCCGTCGCCGAACGGCGCGCCAACATTGCGAGCAGCGCTGAGGCAGGAGCACATCTACGACGCACAACAGCCAAGACGGGTAGCTGCTCTGAGCTGAGGAGTGCAGCTCAGACACAAACCTACACCAAGGCTACTGTAACCATAGCCAAAAACAAGACAACCAACAACGTGGGAGCTGCCACAGCAGGTAGCTCAAACCCAAGCAAACAACGTGATCACTGCGTAATGGTGTCAGGTATGATAGAAGGGTACCAGACAGCATGGCAGTGATGGAAAGAATCTCGTTGGAGCAATTGAAGTCAGGGCTGACCACCAACATCTTGGACAGCTGCGGATCCAGGGGGAACTCGCTCATGAGCTCCCCAAGCTTGGTCAGGTTGCCTTCATCGTCCAGAGCGCCCAGGTAGTTCAATAGCTCCAAAGCTCGCATGAGAGTCTCAGGCGCTGGTGGGTCCATGAAGTCAAAGTGCACGAGATCGTCGATCCCAAGCTTCTTAAGTGTGAGCACCACATTGGCCAGGTTCGAACGCAAAATCTCGGGGTAGGTTTGTTCCTGCAGATCCTTCTGAAAGCTTCTCTCTGTGTACAACCTGCTCATTCAGTGAGATGGACTTGTCATACCCAGTAGATGTCTGCATTACCAGATCAGACTCGACAGGATATAGCTTTGGAGCTCAGGTGCTTGACATAACAACGCGTCCAAGCAAAGCGGAAGAAGGCCTTTTCTACTCACAAAGGCATGTATAGATTGTGGTACAAACCCTCAGCAAGTGCTGAAACACGATCACCCACCTGAAACACTTGCCAGGTTGGGTACGCCCAGCACGTCCAGCCCTCTGGTGGGCGCTGGCTTTCGAGATGGGAGAGACCAGGAGAGACTCAACCCTGATGCGGGGATTGTACACCTTTTGCTTTGCAAAGCCGGGGTCGATGACAAACACAATGCCATCAATTGTCAGGGAAGTCTCGGCAATGTTGGTAGACACCACGATCTTGCGGCCAGGGGGCCCCCCTTCCTTGACAGGAGCGGGTGCTGGGTCGAAGATTTTCTGCTGCATCGCTGGAGGCAGCGTGGAGTACAAGGGCACCACCTTCACTGGGCCGACCTGGTCTCAACCACATCCCTTGCACAGTAGGTTAGGTCCTTCTAGAGTGGAACGGGTGCGTGCCTTCTCTGACGTACTTACCCGCACTGCTTCAACAGTCTATGAATCCTTAGTCAGCAGAAAGTGAGCTAACAACTCGCTATTAGCAAGCACGTCCTCCTGGAGCGCCTGCACCTGTCAAGCAACCAACGACGTGCCTTGAAGGTGGCCATTGCTACAAGCGCTCGCAGTACCTGATCACCAAGATTCTGAGCCTCCTTATTGATTTTTTTGCAGGCGTCCTCAATCTCCTCCTCTCCAGTTAGAAATACGAGAATGTCGCCTGGACCTTCACAGATGTGAATTTGGACCACCGTCCTGATTGCTGCTTCCAAGTAGTCCCGCTCAGGTTCCTGCACAACAACAAAAGTGGGCTTGTGATCTAGGTGTCATTAGACCATCCGTTTTAGCTCAGCCAGCTTTTGCTCTATCACAACAGCACAATAAAACAAGTTTTTTAGCGAGAGACCTGCGAAGGACTCTAAGGAGGATGACCTGGTATTTAATACTTGCTTGTGTTGGCAGTTTACTAATTGCTCAACAGCACATAATGAGCCTTCGTACTTCGAGTGACCTGCAAACAAAACCTACGGAGTAGGCTCTGATGTTCTGCACCCCGCTTGTGTTGCCGCGTCCACACAAGGTCATCCTGTGACAGAGAGGTAATTTTACCTGGGTGTAGAAGATCTCAACTGGGTGCAACCTCCCCGGCACTTTCATGAGAGGTGCGTCCAGGAAGTAGCCCTGGAACTTCTCGGCCTCAAGGGTTGCACTCATGACAACAAGTTTCAAGTCCGGCCGATTCTTCAGGACCTCCTTGAGAAGGCCAAACAGCACATCTGTGGCAAGAGTGCGCTCGTGTGCCTCATCCAGCACAATGGCCTTGTAACGCTCCAGCAAGGGGTCAGTCATGGCCTCCCTCAGAAGCATACCATCAGTCAGATACCTGCAATTGATAAATCAACGTGCATGAGCCTTTCTGCGCGCGTGCTACTCCAGTCAATTCTCCTAAGCATGCAACAACTCTACAACCAGCTTCATGAAAGAGCCCAAGATTTTGTGGGGCGCAGACACATCATAAACAAGCAGTGATACAGCAGTAAATACAGGGAACGGTCTCAGGAAAGACTCCAAGGAAGCTTGAAACCCACTTGAGAACCGTCTTTGGGCCACTGCAGTCCTCGAATCTGATGCTATACCCCACTTCCTCACCGATCACCACGTCCATCTCGTCGGCCACGCGACGCGACACTGACATGGCTGCCACTCGCCTTGGCTGAGTGCATGCCACTTGCTTCTTGGCGCTCCCAAAACCAGACTCACACACAAACTGGGGTATCTGCCAACATGATCAGAAGCTTCGCAAGTGAGCACAGGCAAGAAGCAGGCCCCACAAAATGGTGCTCAGTCAACATGGTGCACGCATGAGGAGCAAGCAGGCAGCGCTATGGCACGGATGCCACGCGTGATGGGCTACTGCAGGAGAACAGGGCACCAAAGGCTCCCACAAGCCCCTCAAGAGCTGCAGGCACGGTCCGGCAAGAGCAGCCATGGCAATGACATCCCTGCCCACATCAAGCGGCCGAGCTGCAGGCGAGAGAGGAGGTGTGCTCAAGCAGCACCTGCGTGGTCTTGCCGCTGCCGGTTTCGCCGACCAGCACGATGATCTGGTGCTTGGCAAGCATTTCCAGGAACTCCTGCTTCTGCTGCCACACGGGCAGCGTGCGGCGCTTCTCGTAGATCTCGTAGAAGCGGATGCTGTACGGCTTGCGCGTGTACGGGTTCACCATTGGCAGGCCGTTGATGGCGTCCGCCATCATCGGCGGCGCCTTGGCGCGGGCCACGCCGTCGCGGTCGTCGGTGAGCGAGTCGAAGAGGCTCAGCTTGCGCTTGCGCTCCGTCGCCATCCCCGGCGCACGGCAGAGGCGGCGGCGGGCAGGGCCCGAGCTCGGGCGCTCACGGCGGCGGGCGAGGCGGGCGGGCGGCGCCCCTCCATTGCTGGGAAGGGGTTGTGGTGTGCCCTACAGACGGGGCTGACGAGCAGGGGTTTAGGGGCGTGGCCACCGCCCGAGGCTGGCCATGTGCTTGGCCACCACTAGGCCCCGCCAATGCCCCGAACGGGAGAACCCTCTCCCCCCCCCGCCTCGCCCCCGCAGCCGCGCAACTCGCGCGCCGCCGCCGCCGCCCGAGTGGNAGTGGCGGTGCGCGCCACCGGCGGGCCCGGGCGATGGCCGCGTAGCGCAGGAGTGGGGCCGGGCGTCCCGCGCCTGGCCGCAGCGGCGGCGCGGTGACGGCGCAGGCGGGGCCGGTGGCCGGGTGAGGCGGCGGCGGGGGCAAGATGAGGATCATGATCAAGGGCGGCGTGTGGAAGAACACGGAGGACGAGATCCTCAAGGCGGCGGTGATGAAGTACGGCAAGAACCAGTGGGCGCGCATCTCCTCGCTCCTCGTCCGCAAGTCCGCCAAGCAGTGCAAGGCGCGCTGGTACGAGTGGCTCGACCCCTCCATCAAGAAGGTGAGCCTCCTTCCGGGCTCTGCTTTTCTTCTTCTTTTTTGGGGCAGGCGCCCGCCCGTCGGTGGCGATAGGTCCCCGCTGTGCCACCAGAAGCAGGGGGGATGCATCAAAGCACTTGGTCACCGAAGCGGCGGCCGCAAGGCCTCCTGAGCAGCTGCGCCCCTGCCATTGCAGCACACGCCAGTGCCTCGTGCTTGCCCTCACGTCCAATCCATATGCCTAGCTCCAGGGTCAGGGCACTGCGCTCATGTCGTGTCACTGGCCGTGGAGCTCTACTCCAGCCTGGTCAATGGCATGATTCGGTCCTTCGCAGGCATTGTTGCAAGCGTCTACTGGATGAACCAACCATTGCCTAGTCCATAGCTGGCCCATCCATGGCCAAACCACCAGGACCATTCCTAGTAAACCTTGCTTAATCACTACTAGGTCGTGTGTAAGTTTCACCAACGAGCCTGTAGCCCCTGACAGATTGTGAGCTGATGACTGCAGACGGAGTGGACGAGGGAAGAGGACGAGAAACTCCTGCATCTGGCGAAGCTGATGCCTACACAGTGGAGGACAATCGCTCCTATTGTTGGCCGCACCCCTGCCCAGTGTCTGGAGCGCTACGAGAAGCTCCTTGATGCAGCTTGCTCCAAGGACGAGGCATACGAGGCCGCTGACGATCCCAGAAGATTGAGGCCCGGAGAGATTGACCCCAACCCCGAGTCCAAACCTGCCAGGCCTGATCCTGTTGACATGGATGAGGACGAGAAGGAGATGCTGTCGGAGGCAAGGGCCAGGTCAGTGTTGCCAAAGCGGGCTGACCTCTATGACCGCTTTGCTTGGTGGGAATTGTGTCAACCTGTTTATGAGGCCTTACGTATTACCAGTCTCAACGCTGAACACAGCAATTGGCGTCCAAACGACATCATCTTTGTATTCAAGCACTGTAGGCGTAAGCACAGGCATCATGGAAGTCGCCAACCAAATGCATCAGAGCTAGCGTCAGTCTTGACTCCATTGCTGGGCCTCACCTAGCATGCTGTACTGTACTTTGACTTGTCAAGACTGGCAAATACGAGGGGCAAGAAGGCAAAGAGGAAGGCCAGAGAGAAGCAGCTGGAGGAGGCGCGGCGGCTGGCGTCACTCCAGAAGCGTCGTGAGCTCAAGGCTGCTGGCTTGGATCTCAAGCAGCGGAAGAGAAAGCAGAAGGGCATTGACTACAACGCAGAAATTCCGTTCGAGAAGAAGCCCCCCCCCGGTTTCTTTGAGACTTCCAAGGAGCAGGGCGCTTCTTACCAAACGCCCACATTCCCGCTCACTGTCGAGCAGCTTGAGGGCAAGAGGAGGGTGGACATAGAGGACGCTTTGAGGAAGCAAGACTCTGCGAGGAACAAGATTGTGCAGCGGCATGATGCTCCTAGTGCAATTCTGCAGGTAATCAGTGGAAGAGCTTTGATGAAGTCCAGGCACAGCCCAGAAGAGAGTTAGCAGCTAGCATCTGGCCTCTCGTCTCTGCCTGTAGCTCAGGAGCAGGGACGGGTTTTTGTATTGGATGTGCCGGTTAGCAAACCTATGGGTCACAGAGGCAAAAGGGCGAGAAGATACATGTGTTGCTTGACACGCTCGCTGACTTGAAGGGCTTCTTGCTTGCTCTTGGCCCCCAGGTTAATAAGCTGAATGATCCTGAGGCGGTGAGGAAGCGGTCCAAGCTGGCCCTGCCCAGCCCGCAGATCTCGGACCGGGAGTTGGAGGAGATCGCCAAGATGGGTTACTCGGGTGACATGCTGGCCAACGGAGACGAGGAGGAGGGTTCTGCGGCCACCAGAGCGCTCCTGGCTTCGTATGGCCAGACGCCTGCCCGAGGAGGTGTGACACCCCTGAGGACTCCGCAGAGGACGCCCGGCGGAAAGGGTGATGCGATCATGATGGAGGCGGAGAACCTTGCGATGCTAAGGGACACCAAGACCCCCTTGGCTGGCGGGGAGAATCCGGAGCTTCACCCCTCTGACTTCTCTGGCGTAACGCCCAAGAAGCGAGAAATTCATACTCCCAACCCGATTGCTACGCCGTTGCACACGCCTGGCTCGGTGGGGGGGGTCACCCCCAGAGGCATGACCCCAGCACAGCAGGGATCCGCTTTTGGATTGACGCCGCGCGGTACCCCTATTAGAGACGAGCTCCACATCAACGATGGCATGGAAACGCCGGGCTCTATAGGAGCCAGGGCAGAGAAACAGCGTCAGCTTGACTTGAAGCGCAACTTGAGAGCTGGCCTTGGCAATCTTCCAGCTCCTAGGTAAGAGCAAGGATTGAGAGGCCACTTTCACAAGTCAAAGCCAAGAGGTAGAACTCTCCTGCAGGCCACCTCCAGCTCTAGAGCCCTTCTATTCCTGCATGTTGCTCTGCTGCCCAACCTTCGATTCCTCTGTCTGAAGGGTCGACAAATGCTCAGGTTGCAGATAGACATTCTCGTGAGCCACTGATAGTGGTCCAGCAAGAGTTGAATGTGTCTTATAGGTTGAGGAGACACGCTTGCTCTGCTCACAATGCTGTTGCATGGCAGGCATGAGTATCAGATACTAGTACCTGAAGTTCCAGCAGATGAGAAAGAGGACGATGAAGCGATAGAAGCAGACATGTCCGATGTACTAGTGCAGAAAAGGCACGTAGAAGCTGCCCAAGAGGCTGCGCTGCTGCGCAAGAGGTCCAAGGTAATAGTAAAACCAAAGAAATCCAAAGCTTATGGAGGAGCACTCTCTGTTGGCCACTTATTCTTACATTTGTTTTATTTTGACCTTTGCTGCACAACGAGAATGAGTTCCAACGCTTAGAATCTGAGGCCTAAATTGACCCATTGCAGCGAGTCACACCTGCTGCTGTATAGAAAAACGAATCAGACCCATGCAGAAGCGTGTAACATGTCTGCGCCTCAGTGCCACAATGAGATAGTAGGACCTTTTTTCAAGCAGCAGCAAGATGACGCTCTCTCTTTTATCTTGCAGGTTTTGCAGAGAGGCCTTCCAAGGCCACCACTCGCCCATGTGGAGAGTTGGATAGAGTCTGAAATAGCTACACAAGGTACTGTTGGAGCTAGCACTTTGCGGTGGTCATTTGAGGCGACAGTGCTTATCAGAGTCAAGAGTTGGAGAATTGCAGCTGCAGGAGATAAGGTCTTATGTCAGATATGCCTCGCCTGGCCCAGTGCTTGACCGAGTGCATGGTAGAAGGCGTGCCTTCGTGCGTAAATCGACCGCAAAATCTTGCTGGCCTCCCCAGGCTCTGCCCCTATGACGCCTTCGGAAGAAGCTGCAGTACTCATAAGGGACGAGCTAGCGCTCCTCCTGAAGCATGACCTCTTGAAGTATCCTCTGGAGGAGTCAAAGAAGGACAAGAAGAACAGCAAAGCTGGCCTTCCAAATGGACCAACACCTCAGCTCGAAGACTTTGAGGAAGATGACATACAAGAGGTCAAAATTTGCAGTGCCCTTGTCAGATATGCTGCACACATCTGTCATAATTCTGCTGCAGAGGCTGTGCAAGGTCAGCAGTTGGTGGTGGTACTGCGAGGAGTCGAGTAACCTGATACAGCCACATAGTGAAGTGTCAGCATCCACATCTGATCTTTGTCAATCTCGTGCCTCTGAGATCTCAAAGCTCTTGCTTCTCTGTTCTCTTGTCCATGTCTGATTTCAATCAATCTCCTGCCGCTGAGATTGCGAAACTCTTGTGCTTGTCCATTCCCACAGGCTGCATTGATGATAGAGGAAGAGGTGCAGATGCTCCGAGTGGCCATGGGTCATGAGGATGCCACCCTTGATCAGTATGCAGAGGCTCATGACAGCTGTGCTGATGACCTCATCTATGTTCCGGCAAAGGACTCGCTTGTGCTTGCCAGCGTGGCGAGCACAGGCGACAGGCTGAGTGCCTTGCAGGGGCAGTTTGAGGCCGCGAGGAAGCAGCTGGAAGGGGAGACCAAGAAGGGCGTCAAGCTGGAGCAGCGCATCAGGCTTCTCACACAGGGTTATCAGGTGGGGGCGCGCAATAAGCTGGCTGGTTTGACTTGCAAGCAGTCTGCTTATGTTGGTCAACAACCATCTCTTCCTATTTTGCTTGTTCGCATAGATTGTGCACTTTCTTTGCATCTTCCAATCTAGCACCGAGCTGATCAATGTCCTTCTATGATCGGGGCATGTTTGTTGTGGCACCTTCAAGCACGTAGCACTGGCTCACCAGTTCGTACCCCTGTGTTGTGTTGTCGTGTCCTTGTTGCTCAACAGGTTAGAGGGGACAACCTTTGGCAGCAGGTTGAGGCAAGCCACAAAGAGGCTGACACGCTTGGCACCGAGCTTGAGTGCTTCCGCGCCCTTCACCACCTGGAGCAGCTGGCTGCACCTCGCCGGATTGAGAACCTAAGGGTCCATGCCTACTTGATTGCACTTGACAAATATCTGCTTGCGACTGCTGCAATGTGCAGTAGTATCCGCAGTACTGCAAGTATACCTTTTGTAGTAGCCAGAGCATGCTAGGGGCAGCCATCTTGAACTGGTGCTTGCACTGCATGCACGATCAATGAACCATCCCAGAGCCTGTGTATAACATAACATCGCTGTAAGGTGCGGCCTGGTAATCCATGTTGTGCAGGCTGAAGTGGAGGTGCAAATTGAGCGTGAACGCTCCTTGCAGATGCGCTACGAGAACTTGCTTGTGGAGCAAGATAATTTGCGAAAGCTCATCAGAGACCACGATGCTGCGCTCAAGCAGTCGAACGAGGATGAGGCACGGGCTGCAGCAGTGCCAGTGGCCACTGCACTTACAGATGAACAACCAGCAACAGCAGTTGGTGCTCTAGCTAGCAGTGAGGGCCTTCCAGTAGATAGGAGCGAGCCGGCGGAGGCTGTAGGCACAGAGGCAAGTGTGGCAGCAGAGGGTGCAAGCTTGATGGAAGATGAGCTTGTCATTGGCCCGCCGCTGCCGCCGCCCTCAGAGGTCGTAGAGGAGGATAAGGACATGGAGGAAGCTGGGATAGGTCCGCCAACACCGCCAATGGAAGTTGCCATTGGCACATGACATTGCCGCAACCAGGCTGCCCATTTTGATCACAAACACCTGCACATAAAGAGGGGCATTTGTAGTGGTGCTGGTGAGGTTGGTGCCGTGGGCAATAAGCGTATTGTACTTTTCCTGGGATGCTGAGCTGTTAGATTGCTGTCCTCCCACATATTACTGCCTACCTTCAACCTTTTCCATTCTTAAATTGCCTTGGAGCCGCGAGGGGCGTGTCAGCGCCCCTCATGTTTGGACATCTCACTCTTTTGAATGGACTGTGTTGTGCACATCTGGAGGGCCGGCACCTGCTGCAGGAAGTGGCTGGTCTGCCATACTTGCAGTTCCATCTGTCAGCTGGCTCGCTGAGTGTGGTGATGATGCAGCTCAGTTGCTGGTGCGGTTGGTGCGAGGATGGCAACAGTGAAATTGCTCACCAGGGCCTTTGCCTCAACGAGCTACTGCATCTCAGCTGCATCGTGCAGTCGGTTGGTGGACGTTGGTTTTCATGGGAGAGCTGAAGGCTTCCCGTCATTAACTAAGGCCTGCTGTCTGCCGGCGGGTAGTCACCTCAAGGCATAAGTCCATCTTTTGGCTGCTGAAACTGATGCACTAGTCCAGAGCAGATAGAGCACTCTACGTTTCAGTATGGGCGGCATTTACGACTAGTCATGGACCCCTGAAAACGAGCATCTGGACTCGGAGTAGAATTGCGCCTGTCAGAAATCGAAGATGCTCTACCAAATGGGGGCTTAAGGTGCGCGGTGTGCGTGAAAATGAAACAGCAAGGCCATGTCGAGGCAAATCACCGCTCTGGCAAAAGCTAGTCAAAGACTGGGGCTACACAAAGCGAGGCCCTACGCAGAGCCCTGGTGGCAGGTGCCATGGCTGTAGGCCACAGCCCTCGTGGCGGCTTGTGCAGGAGCTCGAGCCACGGAGCGCCGAACGCCCAGTGGACGTCGATGGCCAGGGGGATGGTCAGCATGCTTTGTTGCTCGCCTCCTTGCCTCGGGAGCGGCACTGGCCACTGCAGGCCCAACCTTGAAGGCGCCGCTCTAATGCCCCCTGAACCCAGAACCCCGAGCACCCACCAAGCCGCCAGCGGCCAGCTCCAGCCATGGCGGCGGCGGCGGCGGCGGCGGCGGCTCCGGCACACGGCAGGCAGCCGCTCCTTCCTCTGCTTCGCGCCGCGGCGCCGNACGGCTGGCGCAGCCTGCAGCGCCGGCTGGCCCGAGCCGCCACAGCTCCCGGGCAGCTGCCGCCGGCAGAGCGCGCAGCGTGCTCGCGCCGCCCGACGGGCGGGCCAGCAGCAGTTCGCCCGAGGCACCGCCGCAGCCGCCAGCCCCAGGTGAGCCGCTCGCGCCACCCACATCACCGGCAGCACTGTCGCTTTCGCCCCGCGCTTCACCACTTTCCCACCACCCTCAGTTGGGATCAGTGTCCGTGTATTTGACATACTCGAAGGCCAAACAGGCCAAGTACGAAGGCAAGCACATCTGGTGATGATGCAAGGGGGTCTCTCCAAGGCTGCTGCTTCTTTCTGTGTACCAGATGTCTGAGAGCCTTGTGCTTGCGACCAGCAGCTAGCAGTGTAGAGCAGGCACGTTGACGTGACGGTGCCACGGCTGCCGTTTCGAGCAGTGTGCCCTCATGGCGCTCTCTGGTTGCCACCACTGTGCTCAGAGCCTTCCATGTGGCAGCCGGACCTGCCTCTGCAGGACGCGGACCCGGAGGTGTTTGCCATCATCCGAAGCGAGAGGCAGCGCCAAGTCCTGGGCCTGGAGCTGATTGCGTCAGAGAACTTCACCTCCCGCGCCGTCATGCAGGCTGTGGGCTCCTGCCTCACCAACAAGTACTCAGAGGGCCTTCCCGGCAAGCGGTGCGGTCAACATGCCTCTCAGCAGAAGAGCAGACGGTCTAGGTCGTTGGTTGGGATGCCTGCAGACCATCTTGAGCGCCCTGGCCCCTCAGCACTGTAGATTCTGCCATTCCTGCAAGTTGGATGTCAGGGATGTATCATTGTGATGATGCTCCATATTGGGGCCTTGGACGCTGGTTGAGGGAGCTGTGACAATTAATAGCAACTGACTGCGCAGCTATTATGGCGGAAATGAGTTCATAGACCAGAGCGAGAGGTTGTGCCAGAAGCGAGCACTCGAAGCCTTCCGCCTCTCCTCGGAGGAGTGGGGTGTGAACGTGCAGCCGCTGTCGGGCTCTCCTGCAAACTTTGCTGTCTACACTGCCATACTCCGACCTCACGATCGCATCATGGTAGGTGCCTGTGGTATTGCTCCCGCCTTCCTATGTCATCTTGTAGTATCCTGCAAGCTTGTAAGCAGCACTGCATTCTCTTCTGTACAGCTTCAGCTTCGAAGGCACGTCACTTGCTGCAAGGTCTCGTCCCTTGGCTTCCTTGGAAGGCCCTCTCGCGTGCCCTTTGGCCCTCAAGTGACCTGGTGGAGGTTGATGTGTTCATGTCTACTTGGCCCTCATCTGACCAGGGCCTTGACCTCCCGCACGGGGGTCACTTGTCACACGGATTCATGACTCCCAAGAGGAGGGTGTCCGCAACCTCTGTCTACTTCGAATCTATGCCTTACCGCCTCAACGAAGCCACAGGTAAGAACACGTGCAGAGCAGCTTCCCAGTCTGGCTCGTCCTGAGACCATAGTCCTCAGGCGCATTATGTCCTGCTTTCATGCTCCTCATACCCCAGGGCTGGTGGACTATGACGCACTGGAGGCTTCTGCGTTGCTCTTTCGGCCAAAGCTCATCATTGCTGGTGCCAGTGCCTACCCTCGAGACTTTGACTATGCCCGTATGCGAAAGGTTGGCTTCCGCTTGCCTTCGAATCATTTCGGTCTACAAGCTCAGCTGTATCAGATACTTGCCTGTCCTTCTGTTGAGCTGCCACTTTTCGGGCCACAATCTTATGTTTTGGTGGGTGTCACATCGCAGATTGCGGATGCTGTTGGGGCTTTTCTGATGACTGACATGGCGCACATTAGCGGCCTCGTGGCTGCTGGTGTTGTGGACAATCCATTTGTTCACTCTGACATCGTAACTACTACCACTCACAAGGTCACATCCAGCACCCTCCTCTGTTTGTGGCCAAGCCCTTATCTGAGCGTATCTTGGAGATGTGTAGAATGTAGTACAGCATGTTGCTGTGTGCATAGCAGTTGTTAAGGCTCAGAGTACTTGAGATTGTTGGAGACAGATGCTGACCATCCCTGTCTTTGTACCTGCAGTCTTTAAGAGGCCCGCGGGGAGGCATGATATTCTACAGAAGGACTCCTGTCCATGATGTTGACTTGGACATTGTGATCAACCAAGCTGTCTTCCCAGGCTTGCAGGTGAGCATGTGGCACTCCTGATCTGGCCTGCAATCTAATTGCTCTGTAGCATGCAATCGGTTGCATGCTGTCCTGCGTTGCCACCTCTGGTGGTGCTTGTTTTGTCTCCTTATCTAGGAACATCTCCTAGGTCATGCAGGCTGCTAGGATTGGTTACTTGCTAGGCTGTGATGTCCCTTAGTGTGCAGTCCATTTTGGGTTTGTGCTTGACGTCCTGTGTGGTATGGACTGGAGCTGATCTACATTTCTACATTGGACAGGGCGGACCGCACAATCACACAATCGGAGGGCTAGCCGTGTGTCTCAAGCAGGCTGTCACGGATTCATTCAAGCAGTATCAAGTCCAGGTGAGCATACTTCAGTACCTTATGCTCATGTCTTTGAACTGATAGGGTGAGCTGCTGGCTCAGCCTTACTATCTTGTTATTTTTCTCAAAGCTAATTGGATAAGCCGCCATTTGAAGGTCAAACGAAATGCTCAAGCTGTTGGGGAGCGATTGATGGAGTTGGGCTATACTCTTGTCTCTGGTGGCACTGAGAACCACCTTGTGCTACTCGACTTACGCCCACAGGTACTATCATATGCATGTGAGATTGCCAAGTATGGGAAGTTGCATGTAACAAACAGTCAGCTCTTGTGTCAGTTACTGGATGCGGCTGGGCGGCCTGCACCTTTCATGCAGCCTCTAGTATTCTCTGACCGGCAAATGCCTGTGGCAATCTGGTCAAAGTGGTGGGGTGCTTAGCCACAGTTTGCAAGTATACATTAAATGTTGAGCAGTCTATCTGGTGTGCATGCGAAGGATAGCAATCTGTCAGTAGCCTGCGCTCGTGCTATATTTATGGCCATTGTTTCTGAATTGTCAAGGGTCTTGATGGAGCACGAGCAGAGAAGATTCTTGACCTTGCTGCCATCACCGTGAACAAAAATTCTGTCCCAGGTTATTTCTAGTACTCAGTGCTACAACGTTGCTGTGGCATCATTCTTGTTATACTTCGTACCCCACAATTTTGTTGGAAGCAGGAGAGTACATCACATGCACTGCTTTGCTGCTGATTATTCTTAGTGGGTAACTTAAGATCTTCAACAATGTGTAACGCGCTAATCGGGGAGCCAAGTATCTGGTACTTGCAGGAGACAAAAGTGCAATGGTGCCCGGTGGCATCCGCGTGGGCTCTGCTGCGCTTACAACGCGTGGCTTTACTGAGCAAGATTTTGTACAAGTGGCAGATCTCATGCACAAGGGCTTTCAGATTGCACTGAAGGTTTGTTCCTGTGCCTGGACAGTCGTGCATTCTTTTTGCAATGTTGTTGCGAATTTGGCTCTTTTCATATGCACTGTTTGCTATGTGGGTAGGAGTAGGTTGCAACATGAGCAACCTCACAGTGCTGTGCTTAGTCAAGCTGTCACCTTACACCTGGGCAACATCTTCAGGCAAAAAAGGCGGCACCTGGCACAAAGCTGAACGACTTTATGGAGTACTTGAAGTCACCCGCATTTGCAGAGCGGGATGCAGTGGAGGATCTGAAGAAGAGAGTGGAGGCCATGGCAGGCCGATACCCCATGCCTGGACTTGATCCTGCAGAACTCTGCCATGAATTGCACTGAAAATTTCTCTCATGTCCTTGTACAGTGCATATTGTGGGCACTCAGGTCGCTTCCAGGCATGCCAATTGGCTGTAAGTGGACATGGGCTTCAGTCCATCATTCCTTGTGAAGCCTGGTGGAGAAAGTAGACTACCCATTAATTGCTCGGCGTGGACCTAGTGGAGCATACAGATTCGCATTAACGGGAGCAGAAAGTCCACCCTGTAAATGACCTCATAGTGCATGATCAATTGCCCTCCAAGCATGCCAATTGGCTGCATTGGAGCTGGACTTTGAAGAGTATAGGCATGTATAACAACATGTCTTCCGATGAGAAGCAAAGCTTCTGCTGTGTGATTGGCCAAAGCGCTGCAGACTGTGCACTTGTGCCGCGCGGGGCGGGGGTTTGAAGGAAACAGGGTAGGGGGTCAAGGAGAAAATGCTTGCGGTACTAGAGAATGGAGAAGAGGCCAACTCAAGCCAATACACTGTTCAGGCCAACTATGCGAAGAACAAGGTCTGGGAGGGGAGAGAGCTTCATAGCACAGGGTCTGCCTGATCTTTCAGCACAGCTATGACGGCCTTTTGACAGGGTTTGGATTGATTGGAAGTACGGTGTTGACCTGTGTGCGTGCTCTGCACTCTTCGCTTTGGTGAGCAAGCTGTGCAGGTGTTCCGGCAGCTCCTCTCGAGTGACTATGTCCGTAAAAAGTGCAGCGATAGTTGGGCCTCTACGTCAGTGGAATGCTTGACAAGGTCAAGGGGGGCGGGTGCTGGCGCAGTCGCCAGGCTGAGGGCGTCATAGAGGTGCAGTCCATGGCAAACAAGCACCCAATCCTTTTCGGGCTAGCTATCCACAGCCCTCGCCCCCTTCGGGGATGGGAGTATGTATTGAGAGATGGAGGGTCCTAGTGGCCAAGTACAAAGGCAAGCACATTGA
The DNA here is from genome assembly GCA_009602725.1 of Spirogloea muscicola. NCBI lineage: Eukaryota > Viridiplantae > Streptophyta > Zygnematophyceae > Spirogloeales > Spirogloeaceae > Spirogloea > Spirogloea muscicola. Next base: position 6,296 of record WELB01000355.1, on the reverse strand, counting down.
CAGATAGACATCAAGAAGAAAGAGCTCGCCCATTGAGGATAGGGGCTGGAACAGCCAGCCCAAAAAGAATGAGCAGAGTACAAGAAGCCCAAGAAGAAGGGGGGCCAGGCGAAGCACTAAGGCGAAGCACTAAGAAAGAAGCACACAAGAAGAAACAAAGCAGCTCGCGCACAACCGGGCTCTGCAGGCTACCGCAGCGGCCCACCCAGGCGTCCTACTCCCCACGTTCGCGGACGACACCACCATAGTCGGCCCTCCGGAAGACGTGGCGGCGGCCTTCGTCACTTTCAAGCTGCAGCTGGCCACCCTCGGCCTGTCCACCCGGGCGTCGAAGTGCACGGCTTGGTCTCCCTGCCCTCTCCCACCGACCCTGACGCTGCCCAGCGGATGCCAGACTCCAGCAGATGGCTTCACCCTGCTGGGGGTCCCCATCGGCACGCCGTCCTTCGTGGAGGGGCAGCTGCGAGCCCGCCTTGCGGAGCATCTTCTGCCTGCGGCCCGGCTTCCCGAGCTGGACGATATGCAGCTGTCATTGGC
>WELB01000354.1:55347-70727 GCA_009602725.1 Spirogloea muscicola | reverse complement strand
GGCGGCGGCTGCGGCGCCGCTGCCCGCCGGCCGCCGCGGTGCCCCGTGCGCGGCTGCTCGCAGGCGCTCACCTTCTCCAACCGCGTCCGCTGCCGGTAATTGATTGCCGCTTGGCTGCCATCTGCGTCCTCCCCCCACTTGCTGCATCTGCAAGGCGCTTCCTAGTTTCCCCCTTGCTTTCCCCTTCTTTCTCTCCCTCCGTCTCTCGCTCTCTTCTCCCAATGTCCTCTCGTTCTCACTCGACTTCTGCTCACGCTGTCGTTCTTGCCCGCAAAGGCTGGTGATTAATGCTTACCTTTGCCTGTGCGACGCTGCAGGGACTGCCACAAGGAGGTCTGCCTGCGGCACCGGTTCGGGAGTGACCACGCGTGCGTCGCTGCCGCCGCTGCACCAGCCAGCCCTGCACCGCGCTCCCTCGGCGGCAAGTTCCTGGAGGCCTTTGCCAAGCGGACGGGCGCAGACTGCGCGCCGGCGGCAAGCGCCAAGAGCGGCCAGGCCACGAGGAAGCGCGAAAGTCCTCCAAGCGTGCGCGCCAGATGACACCACGGCTCAGGATTTTTGTCGTCCAGATCTTGCAGGTTTCCTGTTTTAGATTAAGACCATGATATTCAAGAGCGTGTCGGTGCGCCCAGAGATCTAGTGCCACACGCCTTGCATGGGACGGCCGTAACGTGGCCACCATGCGCGAGTTGATACATTAGCCGGGCCTGTTGTACTTAGTGTGATCCAGTAATACAACCAGCCGCTGCTGCTCGGGCTGTCGATGCTGGCTCAGCCGGCGGTCACTCGCATGCACGGCCCCCACAGCGACATCGCCCGGGCTCGCCCAGCTGCGCCGCTGTCTCAAGCTCCAGCGTCACACAGAGCATGCTCAGGAGTCATTGCTACCATGCGCAGTCGCTGCCGTCCCCGTTGTCACCAGTGCCATTGCAAGGGGCTAGAGGTTGCTCCAGCACGTCAGAGGCCACCTTGAGAATCGGCCACATTGGCGGCCATGGCGGCGGCGAGGAGAAACTAGTGATGGTTATTCTCGAGAAGGACTACTTGGAGCTGCAGGCCGATCCTGCATGCAGCAAGCCCGCTCTGCCCCCCCTCCTCCCGCCCCGCTACCCCCCTCCTCTCTCCCTCCTCTCCTGCAAAGCCCTGGCAAACCCACCTCGATGCCGCGGAGGCCCAGCTAAGGCACTTCACAGACCAGCAATGGCGGCGGCGGCGGCGGCGGCGGCGGCGACGTCCGACGGCTTGCCGGCGACTCAGCCGGCGGCTTTCGCACTGATCGATCTCTGCGCCGCAGGCCGTCGCTGGTGAGCGGCGGCGGCGGCGGCGCCATGTGCTTCGACCCCGTCCTGTCGCCCGCCGTCTATGGCGCGTCGGGCGCCATCTTCCTCGCCTGGAACGTCAAGCGCTGGCTGCGCTCCGGAGCGCAGGACAGGTCTGGAGGACCCACGTAGCTGTGCCGCCAATAACGCACGTCCGACACAAACAAGCGATGGCTGCCGCTAAGCGTGGGCATGCGTACGTTGGACAGAGGCTGGCGACGGCATTAATATTGGCAGGAGTGGCGTGGCACTGATGGCGCCAGCATGTCCTTGCCTCCCTGCAGCCAAGACTGGCCCGCCGCTCCCTTGGAGGACGTCCAGGCCATCGTGCACTACTGCCAGCTCGTCCAGGTGGGCCGCCGCCTGCAGTCGCTTGCTTGGCCTGCCGAAACGAGGCCCCACGGTCCGGGGCCTCGACCAGCTCGTAAGTGCCAGTCAGAAAGCCGACCTCGTTAATTACATGTGAACCACATATGAGCAGAGCCCAGATATACCTATACATAGATATACAAATGCATGTTGACATATGAGCAGAGCCCAGAAGTACCTATATAAGCTATACAAATGCATATACATACATATATGCATATATGCATGTGCACTCTGCTCATTTGACATATAGCTGGCTAAAGCCAAGGACGTGCAGGCTTGCAGAGCTTACCTGGCTCAGCACTAGCAGGATGTCGATCAATGGCGGCGCATGTAGGGCGCCTATGCGCGAGAGCCGGGTGACATCCCTGCGCGAGCACCGTTCGTCCAGTCCAACGACGTCGTGCGCTTTGTGGGTTGGCCCAATGGCCCGGTGGAGGACGCCATGTGCCCGCCGCACTTCGTCTACACCGATGCCGCCAGCGCTGAGGTCGTGCTCGCTATCCGCGGTATGCGCATGAGCTGTCCCACAGGTGAGCAGACCGCCAGTGCAATGTGCTCGCCGCACTCTCATGAGCAGAGGACAAAAAGCCATCTGTTGTCAGCTTGATTGAAGCTATCAGCTTGCAGCAGCAGCAATCCGCCTGCATGCGTGGTCGCATCTGCTTCCTCTTGCCGCATAAGGCTTGGAGAGGGTCCCTGCAACTATTTGCAAGAGTGCCCATCAAGACAGCATCCAGCGACAGAACCTGCTGCAGGAGTTGCATTGCAACTCATCCAACTCAGTAAGCAGCGTACGAGCTACGAGCGCTTACAGATTACAGGACGCTGCTGTCCAACCGACGGGGCGAGCAGACGTACGCAGGGGGTTACGTCCACAAGGGCGTCTACGGCGCAGCACGCTGGCTCTGTGACCGCACAGCAGACTGCCTGCGCCAGCAACTCGTGAGGGTCGCCGGATACGGTTGCGGCAGCGCCAGGTTGGTCATCGTCGGCCACAGCCTGGGAGCTGGGATTGCAGCCGTGCTGGCCATGATCCTGGCCGACCACGCACGCGAGCTTTTGGGGGTTGACCGAGCTGCGCTGCACTGCTATGCCTTTGCGCCACCCCGCGTCGTCTCCCTGGACCTTGCCATGGCATATTCGGACATCGTCCGAGGCATCGTCTTGCAGGTATGATTGAAAAGAACAGTAACATCATGCTAGTCACTTAATTACTTGATCGGCCGTCTCCTTGGAGTAGATCGATCAATGACAATGCTCGGCTCTGATGCCCGCGCAACCATTGTCCAGGATGACTTCTGGCCACGCGCATCCACGTCCGTGATTGCCAAGTGCTTCATCAGTGTGCTATGCGGGTATGTCCACAAATGACATTTTTTCTTTGAAAGCGCCCTTCTCACAACGAACCTTTCCTAAACTGCATCTAGTGAAGTCTCTTCGAGAAAGATTGACGCCATGGAATGTGACTGAGATGGGATTGCCCTTTTGTGCTATCCTTTTACTGGCTCCTCCCTCTACTGGATCAACACGGCTGTCGCCCAGAGTCCAATTCGTCCTCTGCCTCCAGATACTCAAGGACATGCTAGTCACCCACAGGCGCCGCTTGGCTGACCGCAAGCGACTGTACCCCCCAGGCAAAGCCAACCACAAATCTCAATTGCGCTCCAGAGGAACATGCGCTGCAGGCTGCTCATGCAGAGTGTTGGAGGGGGCCCATCTCAGGAAAGCGCTTATTTTCGTACTGCTTGAGTTTCTACACCAGAGTTACATCTTGCAGCAACGCAGCTCGACCAGCTATCACCCACATGAGATACCAGATTTACAATTGCAGCAACGCAGCTCGACCAGCTGTCACCCACATGAAAGTCAGACTGCCTGACTGTGACCACAGCCTTGTACCTGTGCTTGCCAGGTACTTTATACCATGTCGTCTGCAGAAGGCTACGCAGCTGCAGCAACCACACGTACCGGTAAGCAATTCAGGCCGGCTTTGGTGATGCACAGTGCCTGCTTGCTGCAGCAACACTTTGTTCTGTGAGAATGAAAGGCTGACATCCAGAGTCAACTGAGTACCTCTGTGTTGCTGATGATCACTGTTGGTCTGATGTTGCGAGGCTTGGGGCAGCGTCCTGAAAGCCAACCCCGACGGTGCACGCTTTGAGAAGATCGTGCTCAGCCAACGCACCTTCTCCGACCACCACATCCGTAGCTACCAGAAGGCTCTTGATAAGGCTCTCTGTGCGATAACTGCAGTGGACCTGGAAGCTGTGGACGGCTATTCAATGGGCACAAGTGATGCATTTCGTGTCTGGAGCGACCATGTGAGCACCGGCAGCACAAGCTCTGAAATCTTGTCCTCCACTGCAGATACAGCAATACCCAGGGCATAGCCACGTGCAACTTGCTTGGAGCTGTGCATTGCCAGATACCGTTCAGGAGCCCGAGGGACAATCCATGACAATACCCAATGACATTCTTATATCAAATTGCAAACCCACCTTCAAAATCGCTTGCAAGTTGAGGCAACAGCGATGTGACTTAGCAATTTTGACCCTCGACGCTCAAAATCAAGAAAGTTGCGGCGTAAGAATCAATTAAATTGCATCATGAGGGTTTTCTTCTGCTAGGCGTTTGCTTTTGGGGCGGGTACAGAGCATTCAGCACAGTCCTGCTAAAGGTGAAGGCGAGCTCTCTTTGCTTGGCGGACGTCTGACGGGACGCCGGCATACCCTTGGCCTTGACCCTGTCTGCCTCAGTGGCCGCGCTCAGCAATGCCCGCGCATCAGCGACCCAGTTTTTTTGCAGGACGACCTGCCACACATCAACGAAAACTGAGGCGCGTAATGCACTCATCCTACAGAGCGGCAGTTGCTTCAAGACACTGTGGAGAATGTTCTCAGTGTGCTCACAAGTACAGTAGCATAGTGCATCTGGCAACATTGAGGCTAGACGTTTTGTACAGGAGTGACCAGTGAACGAAGCTTCACAGTGACTCCTGGCTGTAGTCAAAGAGTGTGTCTGTGTGACGACCAGATATACATGATGCATGACTTCCGACCAGAATGCATAGCTGAGACACAATGCATAGCTGAAACACAAAGCAAGGGAAATTCTCCTCCAAGCAGCTCTGACACAGTGTCACAAGGCAATGTGTCTCACCTCCTCCGAAGCAGCATTGCCCGTGAGCTCTCGCACCTCTCGTGCAACCACTGCCACATCGCTCATTGCACCGAGTGCCGAGCACGCCGCAGTTGCAAGCTCCTTGGATTGCCTCACAATGTCGTCAAGTGACACCGCAGCCTCGAGCACCTGGTCCTCCTGGAGGGCGGGCCCAGTCTCCCCGCCGTATCCAGAACCTACTCGGCAGTCCTCCTCCGCCTCTTCCCGCCTCGCCTGGCGGTCGATCTTCAGTGCCTTGACCGCTGCTGCTCTGGTGCCCCGCCTCTCACTGGGCGTCAGCGCCGCTGCCGCGACCACAACCCTTGTCTTTGATAGCTCTGCAACGGCCAGCTGGAAGGCCAGCAGTGATGTCCTGCTCCATTGGCAAACGAGGGAACATCACAGGCTTCCGAGCGTCAATAGAGACACATGCAACACATAGAAACATCTGCATGTACTCTTTACTCAAGCTCAATAAGGAATAGCTGTAAGCCAGAAACACATCAATTCAGAGCAAGCATCGGGTAAGTGGCTGACGACAGGCACAGACAGGAAACCTTGTCTCTCAATGCAGCGTCGTACAAAGCCCACGGTGGCACAGGCTTGCAGATGACCTCAGCAAGGGAGACTGAGAGAGTCTGTGACTTACCACAGAGCACCCTCGCAGGGGTCGTTAGGCGCCGACACTCTGTCCAGGCTCGCGAGCAGCTTCTGAGTGAGCCAAGTGATTGATAGCCCAGCGTAAGAAGCAGATGTAAGCCGCGCTTGTCAACCAGGAGGCGCAACCTAGTGGCAGGAAAATGCTCTTCTGACTTTGAGAGTCATAGAGAATGGTGGCAGCCCTCACAAAGAGAAAATTTGATCTGCGGCTGCGTCTGGCGAAGCCCTCTGTCATCAGGTACTTTGCCTGACAAAAGCCACAGTCACGCTCAGACGTGCATCCTTGTCCAGGCGGACTCATGCAATGATATTCGACAGTGCTAGATGCAACGAGTATCGCAGCATACGCCTTCAAGATATCCAAACCATACCAGAGAGTACATAGCTATTATAGGACATGATGTATGCAAGTGTCTAATTGTGTAACAATGTGCAACGACTGGGCTGAAGATGGTTTGCCAGACATGAAGCGGGAGAAGATATTCAAGCAATTCGAGCTTCCACAAGAGGCGGACAGTAGCCTCGGCTGCTCCGTACGCCAGGAACATCTGCATCTCTGATTGCCGCCTCGCCTGGATGTACACAGAGCCTGTGATGCATGTGATGCCAGCAAAGGGCCGATGGGCTAAAGCAGGTACAGGGTGAGGTTTAGAGCGAAAGTATGGTCTCTAGCTGTAACCTCTTAGGGTTCTTGTAAATGGGGCATGGAATGTGAGGTGTGTGCAGGAGGCTCTTGGAAGATTGCAAGCTTTGCCAGGAGTGCAGAGACAAGGTGCACGCAGACGGGCACCTTAGTAATTGTGACGACTGAATGCCTATTGATTTCAACGGCCCTCCTTAGGCTGCCATCCAGGGAAAATCCCAACCTTGCCGCAATGCGCACCGCCCTCAATATCCGTGCTGCGTGCAAGAGTTTCTCCAATCAGTCGGCAGATACACATGCCATGATTGACGACCAGTAGAAGTCAGCTGCAAACAAGGATGTTTGCTGCCCCGACGACGCTCGACCGCCCACAATACACACAAACATGTTTTGACTGCCACTGCACTATGCAGCACAGAAGCAGCATTTCCCTGCTCTACATCAAGGCACAGAGTCAGTTGTGGGGGCAGCTCGTTATACACAGTGGAAAGGGTACCCGAGTCCTCTGCCAGCGACTCAGCAGCTGGGAGGATGGTGGATATCTGCGAGTGACAGAAAGACAGGGCTGAGGACAAACTACTAGAGCAAGAGTGAATGCATTGACTCCACTTCAGACAGCATGCTGCTGTCTGCTGCAGAGTGACCCCTTTTGCTGCACCTTGCGCTTTTTGAGGTCCCGGATGCCGCCGACATAGTCATAGAGGATGTTCTCGAAGGGGTCATACAGCAACCTGCCAGCACACAACAAGCACGCAGGAGCATTTCTACTTGGCTTTGTGCGCAAGGCAATATGCTGTTGAATTTGCAACTCTGCTGAAAGGGAGTTTTCTCAAAAGGGCGGCGGCTGTGAAGAAATGAATGTGAATATGAATGTAAACGGTACAACAAACACTTGTGTGATGCTCCAATCTAACAGAAGCAACATTTTGTCAGTGTGGGTTGCAGCGTAGCAAACCCGTTGACAGTGAAGTCGCGGCTGCGAGTGTTCTCGAGATGGGCGGCTGCTCGGAGCACCTCGCAGCCCCCTGGAGGAGTGGCTGAGACCTCGGGCCCCTTCCCTTGCACGGTGGTTGATTCAGCAGAGGCCACTGCGTGCTCAGCCTCTGAGCACGGCTGAGCCCGCGACGACCTGCACTTGCTGCCACCTCGCTGAAGGGCCCCCGACTTGGTGCTAAAGCTTGTCACCTGGCAAAGGGAAAGCGGCACCCTGTGTTGGTTTTGGTCGTGACACAGACCACCATCGCGTGCCGGAATGGGCAGGGACAGCAGTTCTGGCCCGGCAAAAGCAAGTGTGCCATGATGATGGTTGGCCGACCTCGACGACGGCCCCGTGCATGTGGACTTGACATATCGGGAAGCGGCGGCCAACCACGATGGCCCTGCCCCTGAAGAGCCGCTTCACCTGCCTCGCCAGAAAGATTTCGAGGTAAGCGAAAACTTGAACGAAGTATCTATAACAAGCAAAGACAAATAAGGGTACAATAGTTCCCTTGTAAAGAAGGAAAATTGCAGGCAGATGGCGTCATGACGAGCTCTAAAAGCTGCCATGCCCCGATTTTAACCCAATAGACTTTGTAGCACAATATTTAAGTGCCAGGAGTCAGGACCTCCCGTAAGCCCCCAAGATAGGCAAGGGTTTGGCATGTCGGTCTATAGAGCTGGTGTGATAAATGCACCTGGTACACCTCGGCAGTGGACAGGATGTCAAAGTCCTTGGGCGTCTGGCATAGGAACATGTCCCGCACGCTGCCACCGACGAGGTACGCCTCATGCCCTGACGTGGGCACCCATAAGAAAGCGCGCGGGCGAGGGCTCAGCAAAGCAATACAGTTATATCAATTATATCAGCAAGCGCATTATCTCGCCGAGCAAGGCAACCCATAAGCGAGCTTGGCGGCTGTGATGGCAGCCGAGCGAGAGGATGAAAATCCAGTGCGCAGCCTGTGGGCTGCACCGGCGAGTCGAACCTGCGTCGCGAAGGCCTTGCAGCACGGCGCGGGCGCTGCTGGGGATGGGCCGCGCCGCCAGGGGATGCTCGCCAGCGCGCAGGACGCGGACCCGGGCCTGGACGCGCCGCTCTGCACAGCGACGGCCACGCAGGCCGGCGGAGACGGTCACTACGGCTGGCGCTGCAACGGCGGCGGGTTCCCCGGCGCCGCAGGTGCTCGGCCATTGCCACGGCTTGGGGTTTGGGACCTTACCCTGCCTTTCGTTCGGTGCAACGGACCGGTCTGCGGAGTCCAGCGCCAGCGCCGGCGCCGGATGCGGCGGCGCCGGCGACAGCGCGGGGGGCGGCTCGCCCGGCCGNGTGAGGGGGCCGCTGCGAGACGGTCGCGCCAGCAGCGCGGCGGTCGTCGAGGCGGCGGCGAGCGTCAATGTCTGGCTGCGGCTTCGGCAGCCGTCGTTGCGAGCACGGCGCTGAGCCTGGGCCGCTCGCATGCCTCCGCCTGCCGAACGCAGGGCAGGGGGCTTCGTCAGAACCGCCAGGGGTCAAATACTTTTCATAATGAAAAGCTGCACCTGGCTGAAGGAGGCGTTCGACTGAATCGAACCAGTGTCTCTGAATTGGTGCAAGGACTGCAGAGCCGCTGGGTACTCGAGCTTCTCCAGCTTCTCCTCCTCGAGTGCTTCGTGGAGCTTGCAGAAGGTGCAGGAGAGCGCGTCTTATGGCTGCCGATGGTCTGCCGTGGCGCCGCTGCCTGGCGGTGAACCTGGACGCCACCCGGTGCGGAATGTCAGGTGGCCCAGCTTGGCGTCTGCGTTCGCCGGGCCGCTCAGAGGCGCTGGCCCACTCGTCAGGCGGGCTGGCTTGGTGGTGGTCGGCACTCTGGCTGGCGGCTGCTCTGTGAGCTTGCTCCTCGTTGGAGGTGGCGGTGTCTGGAGTGGAGCTGGGGGCTCTGGCGGCGGCGGCGGTGGCAGCGGCGGCGGCGGCGGGCGGCGGGCGGCGCGGCCATGTCGTCTCCGAGCAAGCGCCGCGAGATGGACGTCATGAAGCTGTGAGAGCTCTGCGCCCGCGAGGCCCGCTGGCCCCAAAATCCCGTAACGCGGGCGCGACTGCTGCCCACGCGAATCGTGCCTCCGTCTCTCATATCACGGGGCATGGTCATATTGGACTGATGGCCTGCCGCGACTGCGCGGCCGCCTCGCTGCCGCCGCAGCATGATGAGCGACTACAAGGTGGACATGATCAACGACGGCATGAGCGAGTTCCACGTCGAGTTCAACGGGCCCAAAGAGAGTGAGACACCCACCCAGCCGTCCTCTCGTTGGCAGCGTGCCAGTGAGCACATCGGCCGCCTTGATGGTCAAAGGTGGCCAGCGAGCCTTTTGGGTCTGCTGGCTTGTGAAGGCTCGACGAGCGCTGTCGCTGAGGGACGCGCTGCTGCTGGAGAGTCGCGGCCGCAGGCCCATACGAGGGAGGCAAGTGGAAGATTCACGTGGAGCTGCCCGAGGCCTACCCCTACAAGTCGCCGTCCATCGGCTTTGTGAACCGAATCTATCATCCCAACGTGGACGAAATGTGAGCTCGTGGGCCAGGGGGCTCCTGGCTATGTCGATGCTGTCACTCTAGACGTCAGTCTTTGCAGACGTTCAGGGCTGCTGCTTGGCTGGGCCTCTGATGCCCGGCACTCTGTGGGGCTTGCATCACCTGTAGGTCGGGCTCCGTGTGCCTGGATGTCATCAATCAGACGTGGAGCCCGATGTTTGGTGCAGACATCTCCTGCCCTTTGGTCACTGCTCTGATGATTGACTTTGTACATGGCACCTCAGAATGTTTAGGCTGTGAGCATGTATGAGGAGCATTGGGCTGTTGAGGCTACAAGAAGGCGTGCCTGGATGATGTGGTTGGAATTGCTCTTTGTTCAGAGACAATACATTGATACTGTCCATTGACACACTCTCAACTGCAGACCTCATCAATGTGTTCGAGGTTTTCCTGCCCCAGCTGCTTCTCTACCCAAACCCCACGGACCCGTTGAATGGCGAAGCAGCTGCACTGCTCATGCGAGAGCCTGACCATTACAAGCTGAAGGTCAAAGGTAAATAAGGACAGCTTTTTCAGCTTAGCCTCCCCAATGTGCTGCATACAATCCATTGTGTGGCGGTTCTATGTGGATTGAGATTTGGGATGTCTGCTCAACAGACACGTGATTTGAATCTCATTTTCTACACGATTAGGGGCTTTATTGATAGATGGTGTGCCTGATGCTTCAATCTTACTGCTGCTGATACTTAAAAAGTAGCGCAAGCCTTCCCATACACCTACTTGCCACATCATTAATCTGGTGCACATTTATGCGATGTTGGCTCAGAGTACTGCGACAAGTACGCGAAAATCGATGATGAGGAGGGAGACGAGGACAGCGACGATGACAGCGAGATGAGCAATGATGGATACATGTCAAGCGAGGACGAGATGGCTGGTCATGCAGACCTCTGACTTCCCACTATCACTGCTCTCCCCTCCAGCCCCACACCCAAAAACCTCCGGCCCCAAACATGCCGGTCATTGCCCACGTCTGCTTGACAGTTGCTATTGGAGGCTCGCTTGTCTGCTGACTGTTTATTGTCCTGCCATGTCGCGCATGTCGCCACCTAGCTCTCTGGGTGGTCTATCTTCCGTGTAGCACAGCGGCCGAAGCTGCTCTCTTCCCTCTATGCCTTCTGAGGTTGCTCCAAGTGCCAACCCCCGAGGAAGCTTGGGTAGTGCCGAGGACGTTGAGCAGGGTGTGCGCCGAGGTGGCGCTTGAGTGACACCGCCACTCATTATGCCCCCTCTGGAGCTGTCCTGCGTTACTTTGGGGCGGCCTGTGCCGCTGCCATGAGAGAGCAGCACAGTCCTTTGTAAAAATGGTTGCCAGGGGAGACAAGTATAGCCAAGGCAGCTCGACCAGATCAGGGAGAACCCTCAGTATCAGAACATTCGCCCATTTGTACATACATTTCGGGCCTCAAGCATGCACAGTTGAGTAACTTGGGCGACCTTGGTCGGGCTTAGCTGCTGCTGGTTTCCTAAGCCACTTTGCACGGATTGTGTGCAGCGTTGCTGCAATGTTTGTAGCCAAGCCTTGGCTTCCTGACATTACTTTGCGGGGATGCATCAACAAGCAAGTGAAATCTTTTGAAGCATGACCAATGCCAGAGCTCTGTGATCCTCACACCAGCTTTAAAGAATGACGACTAATAATCAGCACTAACTCACTGCCTCAACTGCTTAGCTTCCCAGGCCCGAACCTCAAAGAAGCGCGACCGTGCTCAGTTGGGATGACGTTTGTGGCCGCTGCTTTGCATGTGCACACTTGTAGATGCTTAAGCATTGCTGCACCAGTTGGTAGGCTAAGCATCACTGCATACTAGTGCGCTGGCATTGCTGACTCGGGCAGCACCTTATAGGGGTTGAGAATACCCTTCCGGTCAAGGAGGGCTTTTACCTTTCCCATGAGCAAAACCTGCACAGTGGCATGGGCAGCACAAGTAGGTAGGGAAAGGATTCAGCTGTCACGACATGCAGGCACAGACTGCCAACAGCCATGATTGTATCAGAGCTGAGGCTGTCAGAAGGCAGCATCGTAGCTTGACAACGAGGACCGAAATTGAACAACTGCTAGCGTGTCCACAGACGAGACAGACTGGGACAAGGCATGACTGCTGCAACCTAAAAACATTCCCAATGACCGAACGAAGCAGGGAAATCTTTGATTGAGGCAATGTATCCCGGGCGGCTAACATCACCAACTTGAACAGCAGCTGCACCTGCGTACAGGCAGCTCGATACTAGAGAGGGCCACCCACCGCTTCTGGGGCTTTGCTGTAGCGAATGGCATGAGGCTTCATCACTCCAAGCCCGTGTTCCGCACTTATGCTGCCGCCTCGGCTGGCCACCCACTCATACACAAACGGCTCTATCTGTCCTTGAACCTGGGTCAAACTTCGTTAAATGTCAATCACTTTTCTGAGCAGCCTGCCTCTATAAGAACTTGATTATGTAAGTTCTCCATATCACACTTGAGAATGCAACTCAGTGCACGCCACAAACAAAGACAGACCTTCTGGTTGTCCTTGGGAGCCGAGATATTGAGGTGCAAATTGCCATCGCCAAAGTGGCCCCACCCGACAACTGTTGCAACACCTTCTGCGACGAGCAGGCGGAGAAGGGGCTGACATTCAAGAGAGCCACTACTTTGCCAGTGCAAATTAACAGGTTGTTGTGTGACGGGCTTGGAAATTGAGGTTGCAAAGATAAATTGGGGAGGGTGAATGGCTTGGAATCTGGGCTTGGGATAGCAGTTGTGCAGTGCTTGTTTGCACAATCCCTGCTGACAAATGAGCGGCTACATAGGAACAAATGACAGAGATTGAAGTTGTAGGCACGGCAAGAAGAGGAATCTGAGGCCGTACCAAGCCTAGCCCTCAGCTCGTCCACCAAGCCATAGAGATGCTTCACCGGGATAGAAAGGTCGTACTTGTACACAGTGCCGCTGCCCAGCTTCACAGCCTCGGCCAAGCCCTGCTCAACAATATCTCGGCACAATCAGGAATTTGGTAACACTTAATGTGTGTCACCAGTCATATTGAGGTGTCTCAATAGCCATGCTGTTCCTTGACACATATGTAGTGGAGACACAAGGAAGCCCACCTTCGATCTTGCCATGCTAGTCACGCTCACGTACGGCAGAGCTATCATCCTAAGATATCTGTGAAGGGGCAAGCTCTTTGAGAGCTTGCCTCTCGAATGCGCCACAGGGCGGCAGTCTGAGACTGGTCCTGCGCCAGCATGCCGTTGACCACGCTGCCATCCTCCAGCACGCGCTCTAGGTACCTCTCAAGCTTCTCACTGCGTGTCAAGCCAACATCTCAGCACTGCGCAAAGGTGGGCAATGCATGTACTTTGCATCGTCCTCAGCCACTGACAGATCAGCTTTCCAGAAAAATCGAAGCCAAGCCTTTGCCTTGTCACAGCGCATTCGCTCGCTTGAGAGGTACGAGTGCCACCTGTCATGCACTGTGTCGCTGCCTGATGTCTCAAGGAGCACATAGAAGGGCTCCCGGCACTCTGGCAGCGGGTGTCGCGTGCCTTCCAGGTGTAGCAGGGCCTGTCCAAGCGGCACGACTGCACCACGCATTTCAGCAGGCGTGGCTCCATCAGCAATGCCAGAAGGACCTGCGCCAACAAACCCAACCTTGTGCTCGTGCAATGCTCCACAAGCTTCAACGCTCTAGACCATGTTTCAAAGATCTTGACTTTCCATAGGTATTTCTTAATAAGGACGCGACTTACCATGTCAAGGGCCTGGCAGTCTATCAGTTCAAATGCTGACAAAATCTCGCCAAGCTGCTTCCTTGCCTCTTTGAAGGCAGCCTGCACACTGCCTTCTGTTTGCAGGATGAGGAATTTCTCAGGTACCTAACACCTGACGTAGGGTCAATCATGTGCACGATAACTCGTCCCTTACTGAGAGCAAGTGAGTATAGTACAGTCTTGCCATACCTGGAGGCCATTGTAGTCGGCGCAAGCCAGGAAGGCCGTCTGCACGGAGGACGGCTTATGCGGCACGAGCATGGCCACCTTGGTGATGACACCCAGTGTGCCTTCCCCTCCTGAGCCAGCCAAGAGATTCGAGCCCCCGTCACTAGCCCTGCAAGTATGCGCACAAAGTCGAAGGTGCAGATATGGGGGTGCTGCCAGCGTACCAATGAAGAGCTGCTTGAGGTCGTACCCAGTATTGTCCTTGCGCAGCTTCTTGAGCATGTCAATCACGGTCCCATCTGCGAGGACAACCTCCAGCCCTGGAGGCACAAAGGCCGCAGAACTCTTGTCAGTGCGGCTGGCCTCTTTGCATCATTACTGCAAGCATTCACCTGAGGACGAGCTGGATATAGAGCCGCGATTGGAGCCTGTATGCTGAAAGACCTAGCAAGCTTCTTGAGATGTATGGTTGACAAAACAGATGCAAGAGCTCTGACGCAGAGAGCTATGAGATGTTACGGTGTCAGAATGTGACCAGACGGCGTAGTGGCAAGAGAGGGGACCTCTGGCATGTCACTTGTGACAAAGGAGGGGCGCCGTGGCTCTCGGCCCTCACCAAGAACTGAGCCATGGAGGGAGCCGTAGCGCAGGAGGCGAAGGCCGCCGGCGTTGGTTGACACGTTGCCGCCAATCTGGCAGCTCCCCTTGGCACCAAGGTCAACGGGCATCATGAACCTACAACACAGGCGGATTTAGTTCAAAGTCAATGACAGCCAAGTCCATGCCGCCTTCCAGCTCAAGCAAGATCGAGCTTGGCATTTTGCAGTATCATTAAGCTTAAGTGCTCTTCAGTGGGAGGTAGCACTTCAAAGTGGAAGTGGATGAATTTATTACCCCCGGCTTGCGAGGTGGTCGTCCACAGCCTCCAGAATGCAGCCTGCCTCGCACACCAGGATACCACTCACCTGCAGGCGGCAGGTTCGGACAAGCTGGTCAGCCAACGGCATGACGGTTGGCAGTGCACCGCGGAAGATCGCCAATGCGGGCAGTCAAGGCTGCTGCAACGCAGCAACTATGGGCGTCACGACAAAGCTGATGGCCAGGAACGGAAGGCGCGGCAGACCTCGTCGAGCGAAATGATACGGTTCATGCGCCTCAAGCTCAGAATGACCTGCGGAGCGGCAGCCATGCAGCGGCGCGGACATGAAGCTGCCAGCCTCGGCTGTGAGTGTTTACCAAAGCGGCTGAAAGGACAACATCAGATGCAGACCTCGTCAAACACGGGGACGCTGCCGCCGACGAGGCCGGTGTTGCCGCCCTGGGGTACGACGGCCAGCCGGCGGGCGTGGCAGTGCCGCAGCACCCCCGAGACCTGCGGCGCCAGCAGCGCGCGCCGGCAGTGGGCTGGTGGCGCCGGCAGAGGCCATGGCGGCGGCGGCGGCTGCGGGCTTTGTACATTCTGAGATCATATCACCAAGTTCCAAGAGGGACTAACACTCGGAACAAGCAAGAATTCATCAACTGATTATATTGTTCTGATCAATCATCAGGATGCGTCGCATTCATCGTCATGATCTGCGAACCTCCTGCGCGGTGCGGGGCTGCAGGAGCGCAGCGGCGGCGCCGCGGAACTTGCCCATCCAGTCCACGTTGGCCGCCGCCAGCGCGCCGGCGTCCGTGACGACGCCGCCGGCGCCGAGCGCCGCCTCAAAGGCCCGCAGGTCGCCGTCGTCCAGCCGTGCGAAGCGCGGGTCGCGGC
>WELB01000353.1:36441-64456 GCA_009602725.1 Spirogloea muscicola | reverse complement strand
CGCCGCTGCCGCCGCCGCCGCTGTCGCCGCTGCCGCCGCCGCCTTCGGCGGCCCGGGAGTGCCGCAGATGGGCGGTGGCACCGCCAGGCGGGCCTCCGCCTGACGGGCTGACGTTCGTGACGGCTGACGCCTGTGGACGCCTGACGGTTCGCCGCTGACGGCTGACGCAGGCATCTACACCCACCCGCACTACGGCCTGGGGCAGCACCCCAGCCGCGGCAACGCCATGCCGGCGCTCGGGTCCTTCATCTCGGCGTCGTACGTCAAGATGGTGGAGTCCGCCGGCGGCCAGGCCGTGCCGGTGTTCTACGACTCGTCCGACGACGAGCTCGAGGAGGTCCGCAGAGCTAAGACTCACTTGGGTTCTCTGATTAAAAGATATGGGTTCAAGAGCTTCAGAATCGCCGCCGCCGCCGCCGCCGTTGCACCAACTGTCGCCGTTACGGCGACTGCCGCCGTTGCGGTTCTCTCCTCGCCGCTGCAGCCGAGCTGCGGTGGACGCCGCTGAGCTCGCTTCAGCGGGCGCGCAGGTCTTCAGCCGCATCAACATGCTCCTGTTCACCGGCGGCTTTGCGCGCCTCGGCCGGTGCTACAAGTACTTCAAGACCGCCCAGAAGCTCTTCAAGGTCTAAAGACGCTGCGGCCGCCATTATGTTGTAGTTTTAATGTCAATGTTAGTCTTAACCTTAGTGTGGATGCACACATTGCGGATTGCATCGGCAGCTGGATCTGAGGCAGGGGCCGGCCTCCGTCACGTCGCCGCAGATGGCGCTGGCGGCCAACGACCGCGGCGACTACTTCCCCGTGCACGGCACCTGCCTCGGCCTCGAGCTGCTGATGAAGCTCGTCAGCCCGGTGAGCGAGCCGGCCATGGCCGCCGACCGGCCCCACCTCACTCTATGATGGCAGCCGTGCTTCGCTAATTGAAAATGCTATTCGCGGTCAATGCCGCAGGCTGATGGCCTCCTGAAGCCGGTGAACGCCGTGGGGCAACCGGCGGCGCTGGAGTTCGCATCGAACGACGCCAAGTGCCATCGCCTATTCGCCTGGTGAGGGCGGCGGCCGCGCCGCCCTCCGAGCTCGCCTTGGATGCCGGCACCGCCGCTGAGCTTGTCGACCGCCTGGTCCAGATTGACGCCGCTCGTTGCAATGGTCGCCACCATGTGCAGGATGAGCAACGACCTCCTGGAGCTTGTCCAGCGCCGGCCGCTGACCATGGAGACGCACCGGGTGAGTCCTGCCAGCCGCCTTGCGAGGCTGTCAACGGCACTAACCCGGAGCTTCTGTTAGCACTCTGAGATATCTCCTGAGGAATGCCGCGAGCCTGTCCGTGTGATGCTCGTGGGAGGTGGAATCTCTCCAAGTGATGTAGCTCAGCAATGAAGAAATGAACATTAATTTGATAGTTGACCTGCATGGCGCTGCAGTGGGGATTGCTGCCGGAGGTCCTGAGCGCTGATGGCGAGCTCTCCGACTTCTTCGAGGTGCTGACGACGTCAAGTGATGCCGACGGCAAGGTTTGCGCTGCGGCCCCCGGCTCTGAGCGGCCGTGCATGCGACATTGCTTGCATCGTCGTCGTGGAGGATCACCACTGGCAACTTGAAGCGCAAGTAGTGGTCAAGACAGAAGACAAATGATCATGATAAGCGCCTGGCAATTATTTGTCAAGCTTCGTGCTCAGATGCCAAATCTTCCATATGGTTTCACTTGGGAGTACACCCGTATTTAAAGTCGATAATTTCTAGCAGAACCCGCTTGAAAATTGGGAAATCTGGACTTTCTGAACAGGATCCATGTCAATGTTTCTGCTCAAAATGCCAAATACTTGCATCATCGAGCCCTGAAACTCCTGGTCAAAAGTCTCAAAGTCTGCGGCATTCTCATTTCTATGACGCTCCTGGTGACCATTCTCGAGCTGTGGCTTATCCAGGAGTATGTGTCAACGTTGGCTGGCGTGCGGTACCCTGTGAGCGCGACACAGTGGCACGCCGAGAAGCACCCGTACGAATGGTACAGCGCCATCAATGTGCCGCATTGCCAGGATGCGGTCCTCGTCACGCAGGCCTTTGCCAACTTCATTGTCAGGTTGGTGCTTGAACCTGGACCTTGATCAACACTCAATCAACATCTGAAAATCTGGGCCAGTGTCTCTGAAACCTCAATCCATCGCACTGCTACTTCTTGTCTACTCATTTCGATACGAGACTCGGGTTTTACATCAAGGTGCAAGTGTAGGGCTTTATGGAAGGCCAAATGAGCACTCTGGACCAGATACTTGTGTCAGAAGGTCCACAGTAACCTCTTGAACAGATTCTGAGACTAGTCCACAATGTAGAGCCCAATTACCTCAATGGAGCAGGTTTTGTAAAGTTATCACAATGTAGAGCCCAATAAACTCAATCAGAACCTTTGGGCTTGGCAGCGAGGCGAGGAAGAATGAGCACTACGTGCCACGGGACGTGGCTATGCGCTCAGTGGTTGACAATTGGCCGCTTCGGTATACTGCACTTGTCGAGGGCCATGATTACGACCAGATGTATTTCTTCCCCAAGCGGTCCATGCGGCGCCGGGGTGAGCGTCGGCAGGCTCTTCTTGAGGAGCCTTTGGCGGTCAAGACAACGACAGTGTCCGACATCGTGCTACTGACGTAGTGCGGACCCCATTGTCAGCCATTAGACTTGAGCTTATTTTATAATTTTAGTTCGTAGTCCACTTAGCCGGCCTTGCCGGGCATTTGTTGTGAGGTTCGCACTAGTGATTCTTTGGGCGGGTCCTCCCCACCCGGAGGTAGTCGCACCCTCCACCATTGTAAGCTCTGTTTTGCAAGCTGAGCTGCTTGTATGTGTTAACATGATTTATCTGCACCTGCCCTTTGGGTCCACTGTTCCAACGACTGGGTCACGTTGATCATAAGGCATGTCGCATTCTGTCAAGAGCTCTTGACAGTGCTTTGGCAGTTAACCAGCGAACTGCACTTTGAGCACTACTTCGCTTAATTACCATGGATCACCATAGAATGATTGGACATTACACTATTGGAGACTTGTTGCACGAGGTCTCATGGAGCTTTGCTAAAAAGCGCGAGGGCTTCAGTCTGCTTGCTGTTGAGGCCCCTTGGTTTAGGAAGGAAATTGCGCTTCATCATGCAATTGTCAGCTTCTCAGTTATTTGGGCTCGGCTAAGACACGCTGGCTCAAGCCAGCAGTCGTTTTCCTTCAGGCCTTTGCACTAACATCGTGTTGCTGACAATCGTCGCATGTGCATGGAAGCAAGTCAGCATACATGCACTGCAGAATGTCTGGTGGGCTCCCAGTACAGTCTTGTTAAGCTCACGGCTGCTGAATCTATCACCAGACCAGACGGGGGCTCACGAAAGCTTTTAGTGGGTCTGGCGGTCAAAATCACAGAACGATGAGATGGCTGTTCCTTTTGCCATTCTTTGTGAAAGAGCCAACCAACTAAGACTGTCTTCAGTTACACCGCAGTGGAATGAGATCATTGCTATGATGCAGTGGCTGATGAACTTGTGCAATGTCATGACATAGGCAAGAGCTCAAAATTTGTACTACTTTAGTCAGAAAGGTAGGGCTTGTATCTAGCTGCGCTATTTGGAGCTACTCATTGTGCGACCAACACTCCTCTCGTCACTCTGGCTCTACTTGCCGTGATTCAGTGTCCTGTATCTTGAGCAAGAACTCAACACCTATAAGCATTCGGTGACTGCAATGAAGGGACCCATCAAGGTACTTGCAATGAAGGGACCCATCAAAGTACTTGATAGCATGTCAATGCATCTGCGAGCAATACCGTGCAGTGGACTGTAAAGCTGCAGTCAGCAGATCCTCCTTGAGCTTCCTCAGAAGCCACTCAATGGCTGCCACTGAGGGCAGCCAGGCTACAATAAGTTACATTGTCCTTGAGCTGACTCCACTGTGGCCGCACTCGAGCGGCTCATCAATGAGCGCCAGTCTGGAAGCAGCAAAGCGAGGAAGCCTGTCGGGCTGCCAACAGGCAGCCTGCATTGCCGCAGATTTCAGCGGGTGATCTCAACACAGAAGAAGTGAGTCCGTTAAGTCCGCTGCATCGGCGTCACAACGAGCTCCATAGTGCGTCAGTCGCAGGCGACCAGGAAGGAATGGCCGTCATAAGAGGAGCCCATAACCCACTAAGGATGATAACTTGAGTTACTGATCGGGTTCGTCTAGTATTGGGGTGCAGCTGCCGAGCTAGTCACGTGGCAAAGAGGTTGAGGGAGGTGGGGATGGGGTCGCGCCACTCCTGGCCCTCGCAGATGAGCTGGTCGTAGCACGTCGGCATGGAGAAGGCGGCGCGGTACTGCCGGATGTGGAAGGAGAAGGACGAGTAGGGCGAGGAGAAGAAGGCGGCGGCCATGGCGCAGATGAGCTTCTCGACCAGCGCGACGGCAAGGGGGTCCTCGGCGAGGCCGAGGCGGTTGAGGTCGCCCGCCCACACCTCGCGGCCCATGTTGGGCAGCCGCACGAGGCTCACCGGCTGCGCCGGCGACGCGAGCCCCAGCAGCAGGCTCTGCAGCAGCCGCACGTCGCTGTCGGTGGCGTCCGTCGCCAGGAAGAGCAGCCGCACGCCACCCAGCGCCTGCAGCTTGCGCGAGATGCACTCCGCCACCTGCTGGATG
The DNA here is from genome assembly GCA_009602725.1 of Spirogloea muscicola. Taxonomy (NCBI): domain Eukaryota; kingdom Viridiplantae; phylum Streptophyta; class Zygnematophyceae; order Spirogloeales; family Spirogloeaceae; genus Spirogloea; species Spirogloea muscicola. Next base: position 59,801 of record WELB01000353.1, on the reverse strand, counting down.
GACCAGTACTTGAGGCCCTTCTGCGGCTGCGGCACGTCCCGGTAGAAGTCGGAGCGCCGCAGGTGCAGCGCCGCGTAGTTGGCACCCGTGAACTCCCGCACAAAGCCCCTCGCCGCCTGCACATAATACTCATTGAAAATGGTTATGATTGGCAAATGTAATGGCCAGACACGTCAGCTGTGCTGGCAAACTCTTCATGAGGATACCACGATTGCAGCTGAGCATCTCAGCAGACCGATGTGATCAAGAAGCCAGCACTGTCTCCTCAATCGCAAGCAGCGAGCCGTCCCACGGGCAAATGGACAACGTAGCTTGGTTGACAGTCAGTGATGGTGACGTCTATAGGCTCTCTTGTGTTGCTGACCAGTAGACGGACAATGATCTGTCGTTTAGATCTATGGCTCGAATACACGTGAAGCTGCAATGTAATCTTACAATGGAACACCTCCTATACTGCAGGTACCGATCAATAAGCATCCTTCTGAGGTTACCGTTTGCTTGCTTGACAGAGCCACATTGCTAAATCATGATGTAGCCGTATTGTTAGTTGTTGTAGCAGATTACTCACCCTTGCATTTAATCGCAAAATCTCAAACACTATCAGGACCACACTTTATGTAGACCTACGGGCTTTTGTGGTGAAGATGCAGACCTTGATGATGGCATCGTGGGGCTTGACCAGGAGGCGGCACTTGGTAGCCATGGTGCCGTTGTGGCGCGCCGAGAGGATGCGGGGCAGCGGCGGCGCGTCCGTCACGTTGGCGGGCAGGTACACGTCGCCCAGCGAGAGGACGGCGTCGGGGACGTCGCCAAAGGCGGCGCGGAAGTGGGCCATCGTCAGGTTGGGCGCCAGGCCGCTCTCCTCGACGACCGGCGGGAACCGGATGCGCTTGTGCTCCGGAGGCCGGCCGGCGGGGTAGATGCAGCCTTCGAGCCAGCAGAGCACGCGCCCCACGACCAGCACCTCCTGCTCCCAGCGACGGCCGCCCTGCCGCTTGAGGAACTCCTGCAGGAGAGAGGAGAGGGATCGGTGGCTCCGTAAGTTCAGAAACGATGATGAAGGCGCTACTTCGCAACATACCTTAACGATCTATGACAGTGTCACCAGTGAATCGATGTCACTGTCATAGTCCTCTTGACGCTTACTGGAGTCTCTGCAGAGCATGGCGGGCTGCGCCAGCAGATGGAGGAAGAAGTGGGGGGTGCCCAGCTCGTGAGGGTCGAGGAGGAGGGAGGGAGGAGGGGAGGGAGCGAGANATCTTTGTGTGCTTTGTTTTCTTAGCGCTTCCTCGCCAAGGAACGTAAATACGCAGACCACCCGGTGGGCGACGAATTTGTTCCCCTTGCAGTCGACGTACACGGGGCCTTCGGCGCAAAGTGGCTCGACTGGCTTCACCGCCTGGCGCAGCAGGCCGCGGCCCGCCGCCACGGGCAGCAGGGCGAGCAGCCCGGCTTCAATGTCGCCGGGTCCCTTGCGCAGGTCTTCCGCATGCGGTTGGCCGTCTCGCTTCAGCGGTCACTTGCGTTCGCGGTCCACTTGCGAGCAGGCCGAGCTTTGGCCCCCTTCTCGTACTCTGTTCATTCTTTTTCGGGCTGGTTGTTCCAGCCCCTATTCTCAATGGGCGAGCACTTTCTTCTTTGGCGGCGGCCTCCGGCTTCCGTCAGGGCGACGTCTTTCCCCCGGCTAGCTACTCCGACTTGCATCTCCTGACTAGAGGTTACTGAGCGTCCTCTGGCTGATGTCTTCGTCCTAGTCCGACGGCATGGCCTGTGGTGTAGTTCTTTTTCGGCTCCTCTTTCTTTGGCTTGGGATATTGTCCATTCTTCTTGGGCTGGCTTTGCCAGCCACTCTTCTCTATGAAGAATGTGCTCGCCCATAGAGATCTCTATGGGCGAGCACATTCTTTCTTCCTCTGGCCCCCTTTTCGTTCTTTGTTCATTCTTTTTTGGGCTGGCTTTTCCAGCCCCTATCCTCAATGGGCTAGCCCTTTCTTCTTTTTCTGCCGCGCTGTACCTTCCGGTCGGCAGAGCTCTCGCTGCTGCCTCTGGCTCTGGCCAGGGGACCCACTTTCAGGACCCTAGCCTCTCTGATCTGCGGCTGCTTAGCAGGGGTTACTGAGTGATTTGTAGCTGCTTTCTATCTTTGTGTGCTTTGTTTTCTTAGCGCTTCCTCGCCAAGGAACGTAAATACGCAGACCACCCGGTGGGCGACGAATTTGTTCCCCTTGCAGTCGACGTACACGGGGCCTTCGGCGCAAAGTGGCTCGACTGGCTTCACCGCCTGGCGCAGCAGGCCGCGGCCCGCCGCCACGGGCAGCAGGGCGAGCAGCCCGGCTTCAATGTCGCCGGGTCCCTTGCGCAGGTCTTCCGCATGCGGTTGGCCGTCTCGCTTCAGCGGTCACTTGCGTTCGCGGTCCACTTGCGAGCAGGCCGAGCTTTGGCCCCCTTCTCGTACTCTGTTCATTCTTTTTCGGGCTGGTTGTTCCAGCCCCTATTCTCAATGGGCGAGCACTTTCTTCTTTGGCGGCGGCCTCCGGCTTCCGTCAGGGCGACGTCTTTCCCCCGGCTAGCTACTCCGACTTGCATCTCCTGACTAGAGGTTACTGAGCGTCCTCTGGCTGATGTCTTCGTCCTAGTCCGACGGCATGGCCTGTGGTGTAGTTCTTTTTCGGCTCCTCTTTCTTTGGCTTGGGATATTGTCCATTCTTCTTGGGCTGGCTTTGCCAGCCACTCTTCTCTATGAAGAATGTGCTCGCCCATAGAGATCTCTATGGGCGAGCACATTCTTTCTTCCTCTGGCCCCCTTTTCGTTCTTTGTTCATTCTTTTTTGGGCTGGCTTTTCCAGCCCCTATCCTCAATGGGCTAGCCCTTTCTTCTTTTTCTGCCGCGCTGTACCTTCCGGTCGGCAGAGCTCTCGCTGCTGCCTCTGGCTCTGGCCAGGGGACCCACTTTCAGGACCCTAGCCTCTCTGATCTGCGGCTGCTTAGCAGGGGTTACTGAGTGATTTGTAGCTGCTTTCTATCTTTGTGTGCTTTGTTTTCTTAGCGCTTCCTCGCCAAGGAACGTAAATACGCAGACCACCCGGTGGGCGACGAATTTGTTCCCCTTGCAGTCGACGTACACGGGGCCTTCGGCGCAAAGTGGCTCGACTGGCTTCACCGCCTGGCGCAGCAGGCCGCGGCCCGCCGCCACGGGCAGCAGGGCGAGCAGCCCGGCTTCAATGTCGCCGGGTCCCTTGCGCAGGTCTTCCGCATGCGGTTGGCCGTCTCGCTTCAGCGGTCACTTGCGTTCGCGGTCCACTTGCGAGCAGGCCGAGCTTTGGCCCCCTTCTCGTACTCTGTTCATTCTTTTTCGGGCTGGTTGTTCCAGCCCCTATTCTCAATGGGCGAGCACTTTCTTCTTTGGCGGCGGCCTCCGGCTTCCGTCAGGGCGACGTCTTTCCCCCGGCTAGCTACTCCGACTTGCATCTCCTGACTAGAGGTTACTGAGCGTCCTCTGGCTGATGTCTTCGTCCTAGTCCGACGGCATGGCCTGTGGTGTAGTTCTTTTTCGGCTCCTCTTTCTTTGGCTTGGGATATTGTCCATTCTTCTTGGGCTGGCTTTGCCAGCCACTCTTCTCTATGAAGAATGTGCTCGCCCATAGAGATCTCTATGGGCGAGCACATTCTTTCTTCCTCTGGCCCCCTTTTCGTTCTTTGTTCATTCTTTTTTGGGCTGGCTTTTCCAGCCCCTATCCTCAATGGGCTAGCCCTTTCTTCTTTTTCTGCCGCGCTGTACCTTCCGGTCGGCAGAGCTCTCGCTGCTGCCTCTGGCTCTGGCCAGGGGACCCACTTTCAGGACCCTAGCCTCTCTGATCTGCGGCTGCTTAGCAGGGGTTACTGAGTGATTTGTAGCTGCTTTCTATCTTTGTGTGCTTTGTTTTCTTAGCGCTTCCTCGCCAAGGAACGTAAATACGCAGACCACCCGGTGGGCGACGAATTTGTTCCCCTTGCAGTCGACGTACACGGGGCCTTCGGCGCAAAGTGGCTCGACTGGCTTCACCGCCTGGCGCAGCAGGCCGCGGCCCGCCGCCACGGGCAGCAGGGCGAGCAGCCCGGCTTCAATGTCGCCGGGTCCCTTGCGCAGGTCTTCCGCATGCGGTTGGCCGTCTCGCTTCAGCGGTCACTTGCGTTCGCGGTCCACTTGCGAGCAGGCCGAGCTTTGGCCCCCTTCTCGTACTCTGTTCATTCTTTTTCGGGCTGGTTGTTCCAGCCCCTATTCTCAATGGGCGAGCACTTTCTTCTTTGGCGGCGGCCTCCGGCTTCCGTCAGGGCGACGTCTTTCCCCCGGCTAGCTACTCCGACTTGCATCTCCTGACTAGAGGTTACTGAGCGTCCTCTGGCTGATGTCTTCGTCCTAGTCCGACGGCATGGCCTGTGGTGTAGTTCTTTTTCGGCTCCTCTTTCTTTGGCTTGGGATATTGTCCATTCTTCTTGGGCTGGCTTTGCCAGCCACTCTTCTCTATGAAGAATGTGCTCGCCCATAGAGATCTCTATGGGCGAGCACATTCTTTCTTCCTCTGGCCCCCTTTTCGTTCTTTGTTCATTCTTTTTTGGGCTGGCTTTTCCAGCCCCTATCCTCAATGGGCTAGCCCTTTCTTCTTTTTCTGCCGCGCTGTACCTTCCGGTCGGCAGAGCTCTCGCTGCTGCCTCTGGCTCTGGCCAGGGGACCCACTTTCAGGACCCTAGCCTCTCTGATCTGCGGCTGCTTAGCAGGGGTTACTGAGTGATTTGTAGCTGCTTTCTATCTTTGTGTGCTTTGTTTTCTTAGCGCTTCCTCGCCAAGGAACGTAAATACGCAGACCACCCGGTGGGCGACGAATTTGTTCCCCTTGCAGTCGACGTACACGGGGCCTTCGGCGCAAAGTGGCTCGACTGGCTTCACCGCCTGGCGCAGCAGGCCGCGGCCCGCCGCCACGGGCAGCAGGGCGAGCAGCCCGGCTTCAATGTCGCCGGGTCCCTTGCGCAGGTCTTCCGCATGCGGTTGGCCGTCTCGCTTCAGCGGTCACTTGCGTTCGCGGTCCACTTGCGAGCAGGCCGAGCTTTGGCCCCCTTCTCGTACTCTGTTCATTCTTTTTCGGGCTGGTTGTTCCAGCCCCTATTCTCAATGGGCGAGCACTTTCTTCTTTGGCGGCGGCCTCCGGCTTCCGTCAGGGCGACGTCTTTCCCCCGGCTAGCTACTCCGACTTGCATCTCCTGACTAGAGGTTACTGAGCGTCCTCTGGCTGATGTCTTCGTCCTAGTCCGACGGCATGGCCTGTGGTGTAGTTCTTTTTCGGCTCCTCTTTCTTTGGCTTGGGATATTGTCCATTCTTCTTGGGCTGGCTTTGCCAGCCACTCTTCTCTATGAAGAATGTGCTCGCCCATAGAGATCTCTATGGGCGAGCACATTCTTTCTTCCTCTGGCCCCCTTTTCGTTCTTTGTTCATTCTTTTTTGGGCTGGCTTTTCCAGCCCCTATCCTCAATGGGCTAGCCCTTTCTTCTTTTTCTGCCGCGCTGTACCTTCCGGTCGGCAGAGCTCTCGCTGCTGCCTCTGGCTCTGGCCAGGGGACCCACTTTCAGGACCCTAGCCTCTCTGATCTGCGGCTGCTTAGCAGGGGTTACTGAGTGATTTGTAGCTGCTTTCTATCTTTGTGTGCTTTGTTTTCTTAGCGCTTCCTCGCCAAGGAACGTAAATACGCAGACCACCCGGTGGGCGACGAATTTGTTCCCCTTGCAGTCGACGTACACGGGGCCTTCGGCGCAAAGTGGCTCGACTGGCTTCACCGCCTGGCGCAGCAGGCCGCGGCCCGCCGCCACGGGCAGCAGGGCGAGCAGCCCGGCTTCAATGTCGCCGGGTCCCTTGCGCAGGTCTTCCGCATGCGGTTGGCCGTCTCGCTTCAGCGGTCACTTGCGTTCGCGGTCCACTTGCGAGCAGGCCGAGCTTTGGCCCCCTTCTCGTACTCTGTTCATTCTTTTTCGGGCTGGTTGTTCCAGCCCCTATTCTCAATGGGCGAGCACTTTCTTCTTTGGCGGCGGCCTCCGGCTTCCGTCAGGGCGACGTCTTTCCCCCGGCTAGCTACTCCGACTTGCATCTCCTGACTAGAGGTTACTGAGCGTCCTCTGGCTGATGTCTTCGTCCTAGTCCGACGGCATGGCCTGTGGTGTAGTTCTTTTTCGGCTCCTCTTTCTTTGGCTTGGGATATTGTCCATTCTTCTTGGGCTGGCTTTGCCAGCCACTCTTCTCTATGAAGAATGTGCTCGCCCATAGAGATCTCTATGGGCGAGCACATTCTTTCTTCCTCTGGCCCCCTTTTCGTTCTTTGTTCATTCTTTTTTGGGCTGGCTTTTCCAGCCCCTATCCTCAATGGGCTAGCCCTTTCTTCTTTTTCTGCCGCGCTGTACCTTCCGGTCGGCAGAGCTCTCGCTGCTGCCTCTGGCTCTGGCCAGGGGACCCACTTTCAGGACCCTAGCCTCTCTGATCTGCGGCTGCTTAGCAGGGGTTACTGAGTGATTTGTAGCTGCTTTCTATCTTTGTGTGCTTTGTTTTCTTAGCGCTTCCTCGCCAAGGAACGTAAATACGCAGACCACCCGGTGGGCGACGAATTTGTTCCCCTTGCAGTCGACGTACACGGGGCCTTCGGCGCAAAGTGGCTCGACTGGCTTCACCGCCTGGCGCAGCAGGCCGCGGCCCGCCGCCACGGGCAGCAGGGCGAGCAGCCCGGCTTCAATGTCGCCGGGTCCCTTGCGCAGGTCTTCCGCATGCGGTTGGCCGTCTCGCTTCAGCGGTCACTTGCGTTCGCGGTCCACTTGCGAGCAGGCCGAGCTTTGGCCCCCTTCTCGTACTCTGTTCATTCTTTTTCGGGCTGGTTGTTCCAGCCCCTATTCTCAATGGGCGAGCACTTTCTTCTTTGGCGGCGGCCTCCGGCTTCCGTCAGGGCGACGTCTTTCCCCCGGCTAGCTACTCCGACTTGCATCTCCTGACTAGAGGTTACTGAGCGTCCTCTGGCTGATGTCTTCGTCCTAGTCCGACGGCATGGCCTGTGGTGTAGTTCTTTTTCGGCTCCTCTTTCTTTGGCTTGGGATATTGTCCATTCTTCTTGGGCTGGCTTTGCCAGCCACTCTTCTCTATGAAGAATGTGCTCGCCCATAGAGATCTCTATGGGCGAGCACATTCTTTCTTCCTCTGGCCCCCTTTTCGTTCTTTGTTCATTCTTTTTTGGGCTGGCTTTTCCAGCCCCTATCCTCAATGGGCTAGCCCTTTCTTCTTTTTCTGCCGCGCTGTACCTTCCGGTCGGCAGAGCTCTCGCTGCTGCCTCTGGCTCTGGCCAGGGGACCCACTTTCAGGACCCTAGCCTCTCTGATCTGCGGCTGCTTAGCAGGGGTTACTGAGTGATTTGTAGCTGCTTTCTATCTTTGTGTGCTTTGTTTTCTTAGCGCTTCCTCGCCAAGGAACGTAAATACGCAGACCACCCGGTGGGCGACGAATTTGTTCCCCTTGCAGTCGACGTACACGGGGCCTTCGGCGCAAAGTGGCTCGACTGGCTTCACCGCCTGGCGCAGCAGGCCGCGGCCCGCCGCCACGGGCAGCAGGGCGAGCAGCCCGGCTTCAATGTCGCCGGGTCCCTTGCGCAGGTCTTCCGCATGCGGTTGGCCGTCTCGCTTCAGCGGTCACTTGCGTTCGCGGTCCACTTGCGAGCAGGCCGAGCTTTGGCCCCCTTCTCGTACTCTGTTCATTCTTTTTCGGGCTGGTTGTTCCAGCCCCTATTCTCAATGGGCGAGCACTTTCTTCTTTGGCGGCGGCCTCCGGCTTCCGTCAGGGCGACGTCTTTCCCCCGGCTAGCTACTCCGACTTGCATCTCCTGACTAGAGGTTACTGAGCGTCCTCTGGCTGATGTCTTCGTCCTAGTCCGACGGCATGGCCTGTGGTGTAGTTCTTTTTCGGCTCCTCTTTCTTTGGCTTGGGATATTGTCCATTCTTCTTGGGCTGGCTTTGCCAGCCACTCTTCTCTATGAAGAATGTGCTCGCCCATAGAGATCTCTATGGGCGAGCACATTCTTTCTTCCTCTGGCCCCCTTTTCGTTCTTTGTTCATTCTTTTTTGGGCTGGCTTTTCCAGCCCCTATCCTCAATGGGCTAGCCCTTTCTTCTTTTTCTGCCGCGCTGTACCTTCCGGTCGGCAGAGCTCTCGCTGCTGCCTCTGGCTCTGGCCAGGGGACCCACTTTCAGGACCCTAGCCTCTCTGATCTGCGGCTGCTTAGCAGGGGTTACTGAGTGATTTGTAGCTGCTTTCTATCTTTGTGTGCTTTGTTTTCTTAGCGCTTCCTCGCCAAGGAACGTAAATACGCAGACCACCCGGTGGGCGACGAATTTGTTCCCCTTGCAGTCGACGTACACGGGGCCTTCGGCGCAAAGTGGCTCGACTGGCTTCACCGCCTGGCGCAGCAGGCCGCGGCCCGCCGCCACGGGCAGCAGGGCGAGCAGCCCGGCTTCAATGTCGCCGGGTCCCTTGCGCAGGTCTTCCGCATGCGGTTGGCCGTCTCGCTTCAGCGGTCACTTGCGTTCGCGGTCCACTTGCGAGCAGGCCGAGCTTTGGCCCCCTTCTCGTACTCTGTTCATTCTTTTTCGGGCTGGTTGTTCCAGCCCCTATTCTCAATGGGCGAGCACTTTCTTCTTTGGCGGCGGCCTCCGGCTTCCGTCAGGGCGACGTCTTTCCCCCGGCTAGCTACTCCGACTTGCATCTCCTGACTAGAGGTTACTGAGCGTCCTCTGGCTGATGTCTTCGTCCTAGTCCGACGGCATGGCCTGTGGTGTAGTTCTTTTTCGGCTCCTCTTTCTTTGGCTTGGGATATTGTCCATTCTTCTTGGGCTGGCTTTGCCAGCCACTCTTCTCTATGAAGAATGTGCTCGCCCATAGAGATCTCTATGGGCGAGCACATTCTTTCTTCCTCTGGCCCCCTTTTCGTTCTTTGTTCATTCTTTTTTGGGCTGGCTTTTCCAGCCCCTATCCTCAATGGGCTAGCCCTTTCTTCTTTTTCTGCCGCGCTGTACCTTCCGGTCGGCAGAGCTCTCGCTGCTGCCTCTGGCTCTGGCCAGGGGACCCACTTTCAGGACCCTAGCCTCTCTGATCTGCGGCTGCTTAGCAGGGGTTACTGAGTGATTTGTAGCTGCTTTCTATCTTTGTGTGCTTTGTTTTCTTAGCGCTTCCTCGCCAAGGAACGTAAATACGCAGACCACCCGGTGGGCGACGAATTTGTTCCCCTTGCAGTCGACGTACACGGGGCCTTCGGCGCAAAGTGGCTCGACTGGCTTCACCGCCTGGCGCAGCAGGCCGCGGCCCGCCGCCACGGGCAGCAGGGCGAGCAGCCCGGCTTCAATGTCGCCGGGTCCCTTGCGCAGGTCTTCCGCATGCGGTTGGCCGTCTCGCTTCAGCGGTCACTTGCGTTCGCGGTCCACTTGCGAGCAGGCCGAGCTTTGGCCCCCTTCTCGTACTCTGTTCATTCTTTTTCGGGCTGGTTGTTCCAGCCCCTATTCTCAATGGGCGAGCACTTTCTTCTTTGGCGGCGGCCTCCGGCTTCCGTCAGGGCGACGTCTTTCCCCCGGCTAGCTACTCCGACTTGCATCTCCTGACTAGAGGTTACTGAGCGTCCTCTGGCTGATGTCTTCGTCCTAGTCCGACGGCATGGCCTGTGGTGTAGTTCTTTTTCGGCTCCTCTTTCTTTGGCTTGGGATATTGTCCATTCTTCTTGGGCTGGCTTTGCCAGCCACTCTTCTCTATGAAGAATGTGCTCGCCCATAGAGATCTCTATGGGCGAGCACATTCTTTCTTCCTCTGGCCCCCTTTTCGTTCTTTGTTCATTCTTTTTTGGGCTGGCTTTTCCAGCCCCTATCCTCAATGGGCTAGCCCTTTCTTCTTTTTCTGCCGCGCTGCACCTTCCGGTCGGCAGAGCTCTCGCTGCTGCCTCTGGCTCTGGCCAGGGGACCCACTTTCAGGACCCTAGCCTCTCTGATCTGCGGCTGCTTAGCAAGCGTTACTGAGTGATTTGTAGCTGCTTTTTTTCTTTGTGTGCTTTGTTTTCTTAGCGCTTCCTCTGGCCCCCTCTCGTACTTTGTTCATTCTTTTTTGGGCTGGCTTTTCCAGCCCCTATCCTCAATGGGCGAGCCCTTCTTTCTGTGCTTCTGTGTCTTTGTGTGCTTTGTTTTCTTAGCGCTTCCTCTGGCCCCCTTCTCGTACTTTGTTCATTCTTTTTTGGGCTGGCTTTTCCAGCCCCTATCCTCAATGGGCGGGCCTCACTTCTTTCTGGGCCGGCTTTTCACTGGCCCCGCAGCCTTTGGAAGGGTCTAGGCTACACACGACATGAAGACGTGTTCCCGGCTGAGATGAAGTGGCACTCCCAATGGAGGCAAGGGCTGCGAAAAGCCAGCCCAAAAAGAATTGACAAAGGTTTGGCGGGGCCTACAAGCTATTAGCAGCTACAAAGAAAGAAAGTGCTCGCCCATAGAGAAGAAGGGCTGGCAAAGCCAGCCCAAAAACAATGGACAAGGGGCCGGAAGATGCTATGTCAGAACAGGGGGAGGATGGAACACTCAGTAGGTACGAGTGAGTAGCCTCAGATCCGACAGACTAGCTGCCGGGAAACACGTCTGCAGATGGACTTGCCAGCTGCATTATCTGTCGTTCTTGCGACGACGACTTTTGGCCTGTTTGCAGCGTGCTCAGGCTAATGCTTTGCACCAGAAAGCTGGGGCGAGCTCTAGTTGGTGGCAGAATGGCTTCGTTTCTGTCATCTAGTATGCAGGCATCGATCAGCGACCTCCATGTTTTGACCCGTGGTTACTGAGCGGGTCAATCTGCTGTAGGTTATGTAGGTCTTCAGATGTGCTTGCCTTTGTACTTGTTCATTTGGCCTTCGTTTGTTCCAAATACACGAAATTGTTTTATCTTTGGAAGGGCTCCCTTCCGAAAGACTCCTGCGGCTGCTGACGTCAAGATGGAGGAAGAAGCAGCACTTCCACGTCAGGCGACTGGCTGTGAGAGGCCAGCCCAAACCAGCCCAAAGGCAAGAATAGGTGCAAAGCGCAGGATAAAGAATGCGCGCCCTTAGAAAAGACAATTCTCGTGTATGTGAAACAAACGAAGGCCAAATGGCCAAGTACAAAGGCAAGCACATCTAAGACCTACATAACCTACAGCAGAATGACCCGCTCAGTAACCGCGGGTCAAAACATAAAGGTCGCTAATCGATGCCTGAATACTAGATGTCAGATAAGAAGCCCTTCTGCCACCAGCTAGAGCTCGCCCAGCTTTCTGGTGCAAGGCATTAGCCTGGGCACGCTGCAAACAGGCCGAAACTCGTCGGCGCAAGAAAGACAGATATGCAGCTGGCAAGCACATCTCAGCCGGGAACACATTTGCACGTCGTGTGTAGCCCAAATTGGCAATGTTGTGGAGGAGGGTGTGGAAACGCGGACCCAGACAGCCAAAGGTGTCAACTGCTGCTGGCAGGAGCTGATCGCACCGGGGGTAGTCGGAGTAGTGCTGTAGCTTTCTCTGCTCTGCAATGCCCACTGCGTGGCCAGCGATTTGTGTCGATGCTGGACCTTTGTACGCCTCCATAACAACCACGTCGACCAGGGCCCGAGGTACTCCACCAGGTTGCACGCCCCAAGAGGCCACGCCAGCCCAAAACGAATGGACAATATCTAAAGCCAAAGAAGGTGCCGACTAGAAAAAATACACAACTAGACACGAGACGATGCATATGGAAGAAAATTTCGTGTATTTGAAACAAACATATGGAAGCTCAGTACCCGCGAGTGACCCGCGGAGGAGCGGCGGTTGGGTTGGGGGTGCGGCGGTGCGGCCACCCGGCGTGGGCCCACCGGCGCCTGGGCTGGCGGCGGCGCCGCGGGGGAAAAGCGCGGCCGAATTGACTGGTGGCTGGGAGAAGCCAGCCCAAAAGGAAAGCGCGGCCGAATTGACTGGTGGCTGGAGAAGCCAGCCCAAAAGGAATGGGCAAGGTCAAGAGGAGCCGAATGGCGCAGAAAGCAGGGGACTAAGTGCTAAGACGACAAGGAGGCTCTCAGTAACCTGGGAGGGGTGGCGCCACTTTCCACTTTGTGTGGATACCTCTATCCACACAATGCACAGCTCTTTCAGATCACCCTGAACACTGTTAGAATCCTACTGTGACTTTGCACCCTGAACACTATTAGAATATCTATGTCACCTATTCAGGTATACATATATGGCAACGTTTTGAAATCTAAGTTCCAAGAACAATCTTGACCCTTGATGCTCGGCCTCTTCAAGTAGCAGTCCTTGAGCTTACCTGCTCAAGGTGACAGAAGAACCTTAGGCTGCATGCAGAGACTTCTGAAAGCCTGTGCAAGCAATTGGCTCATAAGGAAGCCAACCGCGCTCTAAATTTGCAACTCATGCACCTTCAATCCAGCCCGTTGCAACCTGCTACTTTCGACACGTTCTTGCAGAATTCGTGGCTATTCTGTGCGTCAGCACTACTGGTCCGCTGGTTTGTGCGAGACTGGGCTTGGTGCAAAGCTCAGGTTTCTGGCCTAGAGCAACCGCTGCCCAAGTACTCCATGTACTTACAGACAGTAGCATGGCGGCCCTCTTGGCCCCCCCCCCCCCCCNCCCCCCCCCCCCCCCCCCTTTCAGGTACTCGGCCTACTTTGTTGACCTCTTCGTGCGGGTCTCCAATGTCAAGGCCATTGAGATGTACAAGATGGTGAGCTTATGGACCTGAGTATGATTGCGCTGCTGCGCTTGCTTGTGACCTTGGAGCTAAACTGTGCTCTGAAAGTAGCCTGGGCACTGGCCAAACCATTCATCCTGAACCTCGTGGTCGCCCTCGCAGTTTGGGTACACAGTGTACCGGCGCGTACTCAGCTACTACTCGGGCGAGGAGGATGCTTTTGGTGAGCGCTCACGACTCCCTTACCTTGGCATGCTTAAGCTAAAATGGGTGCACTGCCTACCGCATTAAGCATTGCTATTGTTCGATCTGAACACTTTCCATCACCCCCCTTTACAATCGACTCGACTCGATGCTGCCTTCTGACCGTGCAAATGCTCTGCACAGATATGCGTAAGGCGATGGCCCGGGACCGTGATAAGAAGTCGATGGTCCCTCTTGGGCGGGCAATCACCCCTGATGAGCTCGAGCATGATTAATAAGAAAGGAGGCCCTAGTTTCTGCGCACCTTTTGTAACGAATGCTGTAGATCGCCAAGCCCGGGCTGCCGGCAGCGCAAGGAGAAGCGGGAGGCATTCGGATGGGGCCGCAACGGGTAAAACTGAGCAACGGTTACTGCAGGGGCAAGGGTCCAGGGGTCCGAGGTTGGGTGAAGAAGTCACCCCCTTTCCCATCTCGGGTGCCCCCTTTATAGCCCGACGGACTGCGAGCCCGGCCATACGGGCCCGGGTGGGATATTCGGCACCCAGTCTCTCGTTGATGACCCGTCCACGACCTGTCGACGGCTATCAACGGCTACCACCGACAATCTACCCGTCACTCGCAGCTGACGGTCACTACCCCCAGGCTATCGTCAGCCGTCTATCATCCCCGTCAATACTAACGGCTAACAATGCCGTCAAGGCAGTCTACAGCGCTGCCACCTCCCGTCGCCGTTCCAGCGCCAGCACCATGCTGTCTCGCGTGTCACGACTCGGGTTGCGCCGCTCTCAGCTCTATATCAAAGCCACGCTGCCCAGCCTGGTGAAATTGTCCGTCTCCAGGCATCTGTCAAGCCTTTCCTGCGGCACTGACAGTCAATTTATTTATCAGCCGGATGAGGTATCTAATCTCCAGGCATCTGTTAATACATCACAGCTGCATTGACATTCCAGCCATGTAAATTCGTTACATTGTTCATTCCTGTTGGCTGGCCTCTCGAAGAATGAGATTGCTCTTGCAATAGCCGTGAGAGCCAGCCTAAGCAGATGGACAAGCTCCAAAAGAACAAGGTCACAGACATTGCCTTACATTTCATTTCAAATAGCATTTCTTTCTTCTTTTGCATGGGAGGGGACATCCCGTTTGAGGTGACCGCCCGCCCCGCCGACCAGTCAAGGAGCAGGCAATAAGAGGGGCATTAACATTAGGTGGTTATCTCATCGCGGCTCGGGGAGACGGCGCCGGCGACGCGGCGAGACGGTGGAGCCCGTCCGCCGCGAGAGATTGTCTGCGCTGATGGAAATGCATTAACGGAGGGGGCGCCAACCGCCTGCAGGCAGCAGCCCGGAGGAAGGAGGAGCCGCCGCGGCCGCCATGGCCGCCGCTGCCAGAGCCCCCGCCGCCGCACACCTGCGGCGGCGGCGGAGACGGTCCCGCCAGCGCCACCGCCGCAGCAGCGCCGGTCCTCTGCGGCGGCGGCGGCGGAGGCGGCTCGACGACTGCCGGCCTCCGACGACGGGCTGGCGGTGACGACCGGACTCGGCAACGCTGCCTTCCACGCCTCTGCAGTGCAGCTACGAGAGCTCACGGTAAAAAACACCGCGGCGATCAGCTTCCCTCACGAGTCAGCATTCAGTCTCCTGCACTAGCTCGATTGACAGGACTTCAGGCACTGCCCTTCTTTCTGGCTTCATCGCCACTCCCCATGTGGCCAAACGCTGGCCAGCTTCGTTTACAGCGCCTGCCTTTGATCTAGTCTTTGCTCTCTTACGTCTGCAGAGTCTGGCATTATTGTCATATTCGCTCTGAACGAAGATTGCAGTGCGTGACACCATGCACGATCAACGTGGCGATGTGTCTACTTGACGTTTGCGAGTCTGACAATGGGACGTCGCAGGGTTGACAAAAGCTGAGTGGATATCCTGTCCTCCGCAGGAATTTGGCTTGAGATAGCCTGACCAGCCCTTTCGAAGTCATCTCCTCGTCAGCAGCTCGTCTTGGATATACACATGGGACCTGGTGGGTGACATGCTATGCATGCAGTTCGTTGACCACTACAAATAGATATCAAGGCTGATGATTGCAGTGCCGATTGTTCTGATCTGCCTGAAAAGTGCTTCTAAGTGACAGTATCGGCAAGACACAATAGTCACATGTACTTGTTATTAGTTCCAATGTCCCACTACTGTATTGCCTTTGTGTTTGTTATTTTGATGTTAAGAAGATGGCCTTCCAATGAGGAATAAGTAAGTCAATTACTGATTTCCTGACAAGCAGGTACACCTTCAGCCATGAGGCAACAATTTGTTGCTTCGATGAGCACATCATCGTCAGCTGAGTTCTGCCCGCAATTAACAAGGTCACGATCTGCTACAGCGGCTGGACCTTCCGCTAGCATGCTTGATTGGCCACCTCAACTACAGACTTCAGGGCGTACACGAGCCAAGTCCTTGGCGTCACTGTTGGATTTGTCCAACGCAGGTGCCTAACGAGAAACCTGTACAAAGTCATGCTGCAAGCCTATGTGTGCTTCGGAGTCGTTCATACTGAAGCTGGCTTTGTCAAGCCACTGGACGAACTACAGTCTTTTGTCCGTCTAGTTCTGCTAACAGCATGTGCATCGGAATAAGTTGGGACAGTTCAATGTCATGGTGGTCAATGACTCTGGCAGCTGCATTCTGCTCGTTGGGACAAGTGAAACCTGCTGATGCTGCATATATGCTCCATTTGTGTATGCAGGTGGTTACAGTTCAGCTGGCACCAATGTGCATGCAAAGCAGCGTACAAGACAAGGCTCACGAAGCAGCACTGCACTATTGAGACTACAGGGCTGGTGGGGAGATAGCTGTTCGAGCTCAAGATATGCGAACGCCGGTGCAAAGATAGCTCCTGCAAGAATCCTTCTGTGTTCAGAATCTAATCAAGCAGTAATCCCGGCACCAGAGCTGCCATCAGTGAAACTTGGCAGCAATTCTGAGCCACGTCTTTTAGCAGGTGCTACAGCGACCAGCTCGGTCTGTAGGGACTGCCAAGAAGCCATTTTTACAGGCCATGCAAGGCTGCCAGGTCACGGAGCTGGGGGCCCAGCCCTTCTGAAGCACATATCTCAGAAGGAGACTGCAGAGACTGAGCTCGATGTTATTGCAGATAGCGGTAGACTTCAGCCTGCATGCCAGGCCCCTGAGAGAGCCCGCCCATCCATGCAGCAAGAAACTCGCGACTCACGACCAGCTGCAGACTTCACTGATACCATCAATTGGGAGCAACTGCCGCCGCTACCCAACAGCTTGTCTTCTCCAGGCCTCTTCTACAGATATCCAATGCATGCTGATCTCCAGCTCCTTTCACACCCACCTCTGCTTGGAATAGAGGATCAGCATGAAGTTGAGGATCCCTGGCAGACATTGGACCTCTTGCCTGGAGCTGCTGGCGGCCAAGTGGAGAGCCCTCGACTGTGGACCAGTATTGGCCACAGACAGTGTATGGAAAGTCCTCAGAATGAGATGCCAGCCACGACATTGCAGCCTGAGTTCCTCAAGACGGTCGGTATGGGTGGAGAACTGCCTCCTTCAGGGCAGACAGTAGTGGGGTGGGAAAGACAGGTATACTCCAAAAGCCTGACAGTAAACATTGATGTACTTATTAAAGACTAATCTTGGATGTATACACGCATTTGACAATAAAATGACTATATTTGTGATTGCAAATACCAGTTGCAGGAACCAGGTACATACAATGCATTGATTGCTCAGTCAAGTAGGGCATCATTGCAGGCAGCTGCCAACTGAAGCTCGCTTGTCGTTTCCACGAGGCACGGCAGGCGGAGCGTAACTATAAAGCTCTTGCAGAACGCAACGAACATCTGGCCCTTAGGCCCGACCTTGTGCTTGACAACAGCTTCCGCCCGCCTGATCTGTGGGGCACCGCAATGTCCCCCTTGGCAACACTTTCATCGACAGAGGCATATGCAGGTAGGCCAACATTAGACACTATAATTGCAGTATTGCTCAAGCGAATATGATCCAATCTAGTTGGTATCTCCTCCACGACTGACTGATTTGCTGACATGCATACATTCCAACATTTGCAGACATGCATACGTTCCAAGGTTGTGACGTGCTTGTAGGAGGCACTTATACGTGTCTTTCAAGGTTCTGTAATGCTCATGTGATCTTGATGGACTAGCGACGCTGCAGTGCTGACTCACAAACAATGTTGTCTTTGTTGTTGAATCAGACGTCAACATTGCAGATGTACACAGCTACACCAGAGAAGATGCAGCTACAAGCAGTCCGGCAAGGGGCAGTTTACAGAGCCTTGTTGAGAGTGCAAGATATCTCTCACCTCATCGACTAGCACACAGACTTGTTTCTGGGGACAAGAGATTGTCAACTTCACAGCCTCAGGC
Organism: Spirogloea muscicola; assembly: GCA_009602725.1. Lineage (NCBI taxonomy): Eukaryota > Viridiplantae > Streptophyta > Zygnematophyceae > Spirogloeales > Spirogloeaceae > Spirogloea > Spirogloea muscicola. The sequence continues at coordinate 42,457 of WELB01000353.1, read as the reverse complement.
TGTTATTACAAGCAGAGGTCCTGTGCCAGCCTCCTTACTGAGACAACCTGGATCAATAACGCTGGCCTCTGACATAGCTCCTCAAGAAACTGCTAAGGAGGGCTGTGCTATGCTGCACATGGATGCCCAAATGCAGGCAGCCGGGATCGGGTCATCTGCTACAATCCAACTGGACAAAGTGGCTCGAGAGTTCAAAAGAGACCGTGGTTTGTCTGCAGAAGCGCTCACGAGGGAGCATGCCATCGTGAGGAAGAAGAAGCAGAGGGAGGTGCAGGGAGGGTCACGACTTCCTGGGACATCAGTCTCCAGGCCCCGTGACTTGTTGGCATCGGCTTCTTATCCTGCAGATGACACAGTTGTTGAGAAACAGTCGATGGTGGAGCCCCACCACCTGCTGGCTCCAGCTACCAATCAAGCCGTGGCTTGGAAGCCCTGCTTGGTTGCAGGAGGCAGGCAATGCATGCTCACAATTCTTGCCCTCCTCCAACAGGCTTGTGCAGGCCCAAAGGTAGTCATTTTCAGTGACAAATTTCCTCTCACGTGTCAGCTTCACTGTTGATGTACACTTAATGTGTGCATTTGTACCATTTTCTTTATTGCCGTTGTACTGTTTCCAATCTGTTTTTTCCAAGACTGGCTTTCTATGCTTTCTCTGTTGCCTCCCAACCTAAGCCTTGCCCTCACAAGAGGTCAGATATTAATGACTTGGTGATTGATTAACTATTGCAAGACTTGATTGCATTCGATTCGTGCAGCCAGCAGACAGTGTTACCCTGCCTCTTCCTCAAGGCCTACTTCAGGAAGCTGTGAAAGAGTTCGTGAATATTCGTAGTTCTCCTTCAACAGCAGGGCTACAGAAGCAGCCATCTTTCTCACTGCAAGGGAGAACGTCCTGGGTGCAGAATATAACAGATGTATGTTACCCAGATGGCAGCAAGCCAGCAGTACGCGGAAGCACTCCAGGCCACCTTCTTCATCGATCTATGTATGTATTCTTCTGTGAGTCGTTCAATTGCAGTACATGTTTAACATCCTTGTAAACCTCCACAGGCACATCAGGAGCTGATGGAGGAAAGCTTTCATTCTGGCTGGCTGCAGCACAAGGCAGTGCTGCAGTCCATCTCAGGCTGTGCCCCTGTACTACTTAACATGCAGGTACGCGACATGTATGCGGCCTTAAACATGTATTCTGCAGCTGCTAGTCACAAGGCATGCATGAATCAAGTTGCTCCCCTCTCTGAGTACTTTTCACAGAGAGCACATCCTTGAGAATATGTGGTAAAAGACTTATAGAGAAGCTCTTATATGACAGGTGATGCAGCTGCAGAGATTATACCAGAGATTTCAGCTGCAGGTAGTGGAAAGCTTAAGGAAGAGCATGTTGACCGCCAAAGCTGCGCACTCCATGTTTACATACCCAGCTTCTTCAAATCTGAAATCCTCATCACCAGGCTCCAGGCAGATATCCAGACCATCCAGCACCAGGCTCACAGAAGCGCACATCAAGAAACTGGTGAAAGTGGCACGTTTAGGCCTGTGTGAGGGCAAAGAGAAGAAGGGGGCTGGAGCCTTGAGCCGGGACATGTCCTCAAGAAAGGAGCTGGGCTTGTCTGGGCCCCGGGGCATGCTGCCCATTGCTGCTGCACAGTACATGGAGGCATGGCTTATTGAGCACTGGGAATGCCCGTAAGCCTTCTTCCAATGTATGAGTCTACCATGGTGTTGCTATTTTATATGATCTCTATCACCAGCTCTGATCTCCTCAGCAACATGCATCATGAGTGCAGCAACCCCACCAAGGAGCAGAAGCTTGCCATTGCGACTGCCTGCAACATCGACAAGAAGCAGGTAATACAGCAGCAATTGCATGTGCTGACGAACATCACAAAGCAAAGAAGGCATATGCGCCAGATGGAAAGTGCTCTGACACTGTCATGCTTTGAGCAGGTTGAGAATTGGTTCGTCAATGCAAGGGCGAGGAGATGGAAACCCATGGTGAGTACCGTAGCAATATTTGCAGAGGTGTGCAAATCGATGTGTATTGGCTGCCTTTCATAGTCAGCAAAACCGTAACCTTGACATATTGCTGTGTGACTGGATATACAGCAGCCATCTTAATTGCTCTGGGCTGCATTTACTAATGACATACTTTATCTCAATGCTGCAGACAGCGGAGTTGTGCAAGGAGCTGCAAAATGAGCAGCAAGAATCTACTAGAGAGTCGTAGGGTCACATCACAACAAGATCCCCAAGATACCCCAAAGCGAAGTACAAATATCTGTTAAGCGATGGTCCAATGGTCTTTGACCCACGAATGCGAGGGGGCACTCACTGAAAGGGGTGGCATCAAGAAGCATAATGCATATTCAGCAAGACACGAGCGAGCTGGTGGAGAGCCGGGTCCACTTAACGGTCCCACGAGTTGTCTCAGCTTCATGCATTCGCCAGGGTTGAGTGGGTAGGGTTTACGTTTAGGGCTCTCCCAAAGGGGGCAAGGGCTGTGAACAGCCAGCCCGGAACAACTTGACAGGGTCCGAAGGGGCCAACAAGCGCTGTCCAGGAGCCGCAGCTGATATTTGCAATTGAGGGCCTCATCTGCCCGAGGCAGGTGACCACGACCTCGAACTTACTGATGGCCCAGGACCACTTTATGTGATGCTAGTTGGTTTATGTGATGCTAGAACCAACTAGAAGGAAGACGCTTGCAGTCGAGGCCGAGGGCTGTGAGAGGCCAGCCCAGAAATGGAATGAACCAAATAAAGTTCTTCGAAGGGGCTAGAGAAAGCGCTGAAGCACACAGTGCATCAAGTGGGCCATGAGGCACTTAGTAACCCCTGTTGAGCAGCCGCAGGTCAGAGAAACTAGCCTTCAGGTAGCGCTTCCCCTGGCTAGAGACAGAGGCTGCAGCCACTAGAAGCACTCCATGTGAGCAGCTGGAGTCAGATCAGCCTCAAGAGTGCAGCGCCCTTGCTCCTGCGCCGTGTGTCTAAGTTTAACCCCAGCGAGTTTAACCCATCTGCAGATGTCAACAACTTTCTGCAGATTGCTAATTTCGTGACCTTGTTTGCATACTAGTCCTTGACATGCAATGAAGCCACAGCGACATCAAGAATGACAAGAAAGACGTCAGTATGATGATGTAGGCAGTGGTGAAGGCTTTGAATTGCACATTGCACATACTGGCTTGATTGAGGACAGGTCACACCCTTTTGTACAAAGTTGGCTGAAGGATGCGCAAAAATAACAAAATGTCGGCAAATAGCACTGTCTAACTAGGTTCGTCCTACCACATGCCAGCAGCTTACGAGCGTCAGAGGACGGCCTCGACAAAATTTGCGCCAAGAGGCGCCCAAATATGTACAGTGCCAACGCACACTCCCTGTGCAGCGTGCGGTGCTCACTGCCGGACCTACAGATCACAATTAGAGGAGTGACTTATGCAGCGCCACTTGCCAGGAGCTCTGCTGGCAGCACCTAGTGAGCGACCTCCTGGGTAACCAGCATGCATGCTGGTGGGCAGGCAGCCATGGACGGAGCCATCGACAGAGCAAACAATCACACAGGCCTGGATGCCTGACCTGCACCTGCTGTACAAGAAGATGGGCGTAGCAAAGTGCACGGCAGCAAAAAGAGGAACGACCTTGCCTCCTACGCCTAATGGAGACCCAAATGGCACGCACTGCGCTGCCAAACTGTACAAAATTCAGTGCCTGCCAGCAGCAGCAATAGGAGCCAAGCTACTGAGAGAAGCTGAGCCGGATTGAGCTATCGAGGATTGACATGGGGATGAGTTTGGCAGTCGCCTCGCCAGCCGCGGCACAATGTCAGAGTGGCAAGGCGAGGCTGGAGCAGCTTCAGCTTGCACCTTGCGGGATGTCGCCCCCCTGGCTTGCTGCGCTGGCTTGGATCGAAGAGCTTAAGAATCAGAGTGCATCGCTCGTGGTAAGCTGTGCCGTAGTTCTGTGGGGGAACAGGGGGAGGCAAGAGGCTGTACAAAGTTGCTGCTCATCATCGGCGCTAGCTAGCGCTTCGCTAGTCCTTGTCAAGGTATCGTCCCGCGCCCAGCGTGTCCAACTTGTCGGCTTGGAAGGAGCTGAGATGCGGTGCAAGTCGCTGCTTCTTGAGATTGTCCTGAGCTTGCATGTGGGCGGCCTCGGTGAGCAGCACCGGAGGCGGCCCGATGCAACCCGATGAATGGGGGAGAGGGGGAGCGGCAGCGCTTCCACAGAAAGCCTGCGCAGACACAAAGCGGGGCAGCGCCGGCCTCAGAGCCGCCTTGGCGCAGCTGCTCCCGAAGGCACCCATTGCTCGCGACTGCCAAAGAAAAGATTATGAACATGGCAGCCAGCACCACCTCCTGACATAACTGCATACCTCCTAAGCAAATAAAAGCCCAATTAGCACCTCCGATAACACTCCTATATAAAGCAATAATGCACGGGCCAATCATAACCATCATCAAATGCTCAGTGCACCTGGTAAGTGCTCCTCACAGATGTGTCACCGCAGTGGAGCTTGCCGACCTTGGCTGCCGCCGCCGCCGCCACCATCCTCCGCTTAACACCGCCGGCCCACGCAGACTCCTTGCAGGCAGGCGACAACAGTGACAGGGCCCCCTCCTGCGGCAAGCGCTCGCTGCTCGTCACCTCGACCTGGCTGTCCTCGCTGGACGCATCTCCGCCGGGCGTGCTGTCCTGCTTGCCAGCTGCTGCCACCGCCCGCGCTCCTCTGCCGCCACCGCTCTCCAGTGCGCCCTCCCACTCGCCCTCTACCTCCTCCTCCTCGTCGTCATCGTTATCCTCCTGACCATTGCCGCCGGTGCTGCTGCGGCGCGGCGGCGCTGCCGCGGGAGAGGTGGGGTCCGCGGCGCCCTTGCGGAAGTTGGTGCGAGCGCTCTCGCCCCGCAGCTTGCGCGCGGCTTCGTCGTACGCAAGCGCCGCCTCCTCGGCGGTCGGGAAGGTCCCCAGCCACTGCGCACCGAGAGGTCCAAAACCGCCAATTAAGTGACTAACTGAAGTTTGAGATAGAAGCTGGCTGATTAAGCTTGAATGACAATTAGATAGTCAGTTGAGGGCATCAGTGGAGTGCGGACCTGGCGCTTGCCGTCCTTGGTCCGGATCTCGGCACCGTACGGGCCCCACGGGCGCCGGCGCACGCCCACGAACGGCACCTTCTTGCTGCGGCGGCTGCCACCGCCGCCGCTGCTGCCGTGAAGCCGGCTGGGCGGCGCAGCGGCGGTGGCGGTGGGGCCCTGGATGACCTCGCTGCCCTGCGAGCTGCGGGAGGACTTGCCGCCGCTGGAGTCCACGGCGGCGGCAGCGGCGGCGGCCTTGGCCTTGCTGCGGCCCTCCTCCTCAGCCACCACATCGGCGAAGAGCTCGAGCGGGTTTGCGACCGCCATGGCAGACCAGACATGGGCTGCCGCCGTCACGGCCATCGCCGCCGGCGCCGCGGCGTCGCTGGGGTCCTCGACAGACCCGCGGCCGCCGGCGGCGGCGACAGCGGCGGCGTCCTTGGCCTTGCCGGCCTTCATGTACGGGTGAACCCTCGCCGCCGAGAAGCCGGCGGCGCCCGCTGCGGCGGCAGTGGCTGCCGCTGTGGCGGCCGCTTCAGCCTTGATGGCGGTGAAGCTGCCGTTGCGCAGCGTCGGGCCCCCGGGCATGACATTCATGGCGGCAGTGGCGGTAGCTGCGGCGGCGGCGGCTACAGCGGCTACGGCGGCGTCAGCAATTGGGTCCGCAGCAACGTCTCCGCCCCTTCCGAGCGACAGCCACATGGGGAATTGGGCGGTCGAGACCGGCGCCGGCCTGGCGATGGGGCGGAAGATGCCGCCGCCGCCGCCGCCGCCGCCGCCGCCGCCGCTCCTTGATGCCGCTGCCGACATTGCCGCCGCTGCTGCGTTCGGGGTGCCGGGCGTGAATTGGCAGAAGGGTAGCAGGCCGGAGCCGCTCCAGAAGGCTGGCGTCACTGGGGCTGCCGCCGTCGACATCTCCGCGGCCGCGGCGTCGGCGGCGGC